>CM061540.1:22377500-22640000 GCA_030864215.1 Capsicum pubescens | reverse complement strand
AGGTAGACAATTGAGATGAATGATAAACTATAATAATAAATAATGACTCGTGAATTAAGAATAGACAAAGGAACTTGCCGAAAACATAATAATGTTGGAAGAAATCGCTTGAAGTGAAGGTATATAGTATTCCAATTGCAAGAAATGGAACAATTTTACCATCAGATTAACCTCAATGATGCTTTGAATGAAGCTTATGTACTTGTTGTAAATAAATAAATTTTGAACCCAACTCAATCTTACAATTTAATTTTGATCATGGACATCACCTATCTCCTAAATCATTTATGTAAGTGCGTCAAGTGTTGGCTTCTGTAAGGGCCCAAAGGTTAAATAATCGAGATTGATTGATTATTCATTTGACAATCAAACAAACGAAGTTCAATAATACTAGTACTATAGACTAGTGGGTGAAAAAAGAAAAAAAAAAGACAAACCAGCCGCAAGCACCAAAGAAAGTACTAGTGTTCACACTACTTAAAACGTCATGGACAATAATACCACGTATCGAAAATTTGGCTTTGTCTACCAAATTTAAATCCGTTAAACTACGACTTAAATCTAATAATTCCCAAAAGTTGTCATTCAATTTGCACCTAAAAGTGAAATGGGAATATTAATTACTAATAAGTTTCCTAATTATGACATGATTATTCCACAGTAAGCATTTTTCTGTAGTAAAATGTGGGATTAGTCTCCCTACTATTGATATACGACTTAACGGAGTTTATTTAAGCCGTCATTACACGCGTCTTTCTAAGCAACACATAGGAAAAGGAGATGAAAATGCCAGCCCCCACTCCAAAAATAGTAGCATGTTGATGTGGTATATATACATCAGGTGCCCTACAAGAATTATATTATATCGAATAGATTATAAGCATTCGTTTTGTTGGTCCTATTTATATATCAAAAGAATACTTGATGATGGCGGCACATAACCTAGATGTGTTGGAAGAAGGAAACACCAGCTCACTTACTGAAACAACAAACTCTACTACTAGTCGTTTCACCAGGTAAATTAAATCTTGAATCTTTTTTCAACATTATAAACGGATCACACCACTAGTTATAATTTCTTGGTGTAATATCATCATCAAAATTCAAATCCCAATACGTTGATGTGTGAACATATATAACTGACAAGTTGGCTGGCATGTGATGCTTCTGCTTTGATAATATACTGAAGCATACCAGTCATTGTTTGGTCTTTAATTTAATTGAATCTCCGTACCTCTTTGTAGGGTCATAAGGGATGTTGTGTCTCTCTGCAAACTCCGGCGGATTGTGATCGCCTTTCTACTCCCTTTACTTACTTTTCCGGTGAGTTCTTACTTCTTCATATATTTCCTACACATTCAACTCTTAATTAATTTTGTAAACTACGTATTTGCTGCTGCTTCTTTTTTTTTTTTTTTTTTTGTTGTTGTACTTGTTACATTGCCCTTCACATAGATATTATTTGTTACTTTCTTGGCTTTGGTCATGGCGTGGTTGAAGTTTCTTTCTTTCACCACTTAAATAATGGTAGGTATATTTGTTGATACATATTTCATTTACTTAATTAGCATAAGTAGATAATACTCGGTATGGTCCTTCAGCTTTGTGGTTTTACATTGTCGCTTTTATATATATAATTATAACCTAACGTTTCTGTAAATCCTTGACATGTGTTATAAGCAAAATTTTGATTACTTTCTAACCCAATTAATTAAGAGATCAGATGTTTTTCACCCAAAGTTGTGGATCATTCCAACTTGCGATGCCAAGAGTCATTCCTTTTTTTTTTTTTTTTTGAGGGTGGGGTGGGGAGGGGTGGGGTGGTGGACGAGATTAAAGCACGTGAGACCTTGCTCGATCGCTTGAAAAATTGATATAGTTTTGAGTGGACAAAAATGAATGAACTCTTATATAGTTATATAGCTCATAAACCATACAATTCCCAGATCTAAGAGTTTAATTTGAGCATATCGATTGACAAAGGTCTTTTGGCATGTGTTGCAAATAAATTAATCTTTTATGGAACGCAGTGTCCATTTTTGGCAGATCTGGAAAGAAGCTAGATGTTTTCTTTGTAAAGAGGAGGACAATACCTGAAAACCTAAAAAATAAAAAATAAAAATAGTTTCTAACATTCCATTATAGAAGGACCCCCAAAAAGTACTAAAAGAAAAAAGAAAAGATTATACACTAAGGGTGTGTTTGGTTTAAAGAAAAACGTTTTTCCTGAAAAATGAGTTGTTTTTTTATGTTTGATTGCTGAATGGAAAATATTTTTCAAAAAGTATTTTCTAGTGTTTTGGATGGTGAATGAAAAAATATTTTTTAGAAAATACAATTTATTGTTTAGTTAAAGCGTAAAAATATATTTTAGAAAAATAATTTTTTGACTCCGCAAAATATTTTTCATAAGTGTGTTCGATATGGTGGAGGAAAAACATTTTCTATGAAAATAAATTGTTTCTTAATTATATTCTTGTGTTCGTTATGCGAATTGGATAAGTATATATTTTCTAAAAAGTATTTGTACATATTTAACAAAAATAATGAGAACGAATAAGATAAAAATGTGGGATTAAAAAAAAAATGGGGGGGGGGGGAGGAGGGGGTTGGGTACGTAGTAAGAAAATTTTTTATTTTATTTTTTTAAAAATTAAATTTTTTTATTTTTGGAGGGATAGGATGATAGAGTTTTGGGTTTTGGGCAGGAGATGAGGAAAGAAAAAAAATTGAAATATTTTTTTTGGGATGGAGTGGGGTGGGGGTACAGGATTGAGGGTCGAAGTAGAGGGGATTGATTTTGAGAGTTGTATGAACATTTCAACGAGGTTGAAAGAGAGTTTTGGAAAATATTTTTGTTACTTTTTGAAGGGAAGTCATTTTCCTTAGATTTGAGGAAAATAAGTTGATTTAAAGAAATATTTTTCAAAATATTTAAGCCAACCAAACATGAAAAAATTGAAAAACATTAATACCAAACACACTCTAAATGCAAAAATCTGACGATCAATTAAAAGCTGAAATAGATTGATGCCGATGTCCATCCCTTTCAAAAAGAACATGGATTTTCAGAAAAAACCTACGACATAATTGAGGATATTTTATTTCCCATGAGCTTTTGTGGAATTCTTGTATGAACAAATTGGGGTCAGACTTGATTAAGATGTGTGAATATTAAAATCATCAAAATTTTAATATTTGAGTTAAAATACATATTGAAATATATATTAAGATTTGAATATTAAATAATTCAAACTATTTTTTTTTTCAAAATTTGAATATACTAAATATTGTGTTTATTTATAAATTAATAAATATAAAACTTAAATGAAATATTAAGTTTATAAAAGAATTGTATCGACCAATTGTTTTGAAGCAAAAATATATGGCGGTTGGTAGTAACGATTCTAGATGATCGGTTGTTTTAAATGTCAATTAGAGATGGCGTTGGCTTATGGCTGTGGGAAGTAGCTGGTGATGATGTTTGGTTTAGGGTCTTGGCAGTAATGGTCAATAGTAACTGATATGGTAGAGGACCGAGGTCAATGAGCATGGTTAATGTGGTAACTGGTGACATGACAATGACATAAATAATTAATATAATTGTGGTGGATGGTAGTAATATCTACTAAATAGACGGGTGAGGAATGATGATGGTACTGTAATATATAGTGATAGTTGATGGTGATAAATGTAAGTAGTGATTGATAATTGTTGTAACAAGGATGGTTGGTGGTGATGATTGTAAATGATCGCCGGTGATTATTATTGTAGCTAAGGATGATGGTTGTGCATATGATTGCTTGGTGCAGTTGATAATGATGAATGAGCACGGTGACAATTAGCAGTAAAATTAGTGGATGGAGTGATGATAAACTGTAAACTTTATTAGATATTTCAATAATATTCAGTTCTATTCCAACTTATTAATTGAGTAAATAAAATGCACGTAATAATTAAAATTTAGACCTGAAAAACAAGCATATTTAATGACTCAAATTTCAACAATATGCTTAAAGATTAAATCAATATTAACTACAAACAAATAAGGCCTCACTGTTTCGGCTGTTTCCTACACATATGGATTAAAGTTCATAGCATGTTAGGAGAATTGTTCTTGTATGTCTTTATGAGCTCGATTGAAGAGATTTTCATTTGCCTTCATGTATGTTGTCCAAGAATTAGCCTAATACCCAAAAAGATCAAAGACAAAAAGGCTAAATTTCACGATTAAATTTTAAATCTATACTCTTGGCGAGCTTTATAAAATCCAAATAGAGAGAATTAATCAAGATTAAAAAAAAATTGAACCAATGAAAACCGATTAATATTGTTGAAATGCATTACTATCACGTCAAAAAAATTTTAGGTGATTAGAGAAAGGATATTTTTAATTAATTGGTAACATTATGTGGCAAGACGCTTTCACCTGTGAACCTGATTTTTCTTCGTAAGCCAAACACGTGAAATTAAGTTTTTGCTCTTCTTTTTGTAAGAGCAGGAATTGAATTCAGGATTTATATCTGTTCTGATATCATGTTAAAAGCATTTTTTAGTTAATTTATTCTAGCCTTTGTAGAAATACATGTCATACCAATACCTAGTTATTTAATCAACTTGGTATATATCCAGGTGGAGGATGAACTTCAGTTCGACTTGGAAATACTTTTGACTGCTCGGAACAGGTGAGGAAACAGATAATTAACTTATCCATAGAACTTACATTACCTCCAAGTTGTATCTGAGCTTAAATCATATTCCAAAAACAGGAATTCCCAGAAGAAAATCCATCCTTGTGAATCGAGATGTTTGCTTCTGAAGTTCTCACACGAGATTATTGCCCCGGTGGTATTTACTGGAAATTGTATCTTTCCCGACGGAACCAAATTGGAATTGGTTGATGCTGCTACTAGACAACAAGTGAGACATGAGCCTCTAGCCTCGGCACAAGTTGAAATTTTTCTACTTAATGGCGACGAAAGTTGGCCAATTGAAGAACTAAACAGTCATATTATGTTGCCAAAGAGAAGTGGAAAATCAAGGCGCGACCAAAATCCTTGTCTGAGTTTGGAAGAAGGCATTGTTTCTGTTGACGGAATTAAATTCAAACACACTCCAAAGCATATGAAGAAGTTGGAGATGGTAAAGCTAGGAGCAAGGATTGTCGATCAATCAGAAGAAGTTATAGTGAATGAGGCCGTGACAGGACACTTCACTGTCAAGGATAAACGTTTATTAAGTTAGTATTTCTACTTAAGTGCCTTTAATAAACACCATTTCTTTCTAATTTTCACAGAAAAAGAGATAATGAGTCTGTTTGAGTTATGGTTTTCACAGGAAGCGAGAAGCGGTACCCACCATTACCAACTGACGATGTATGGAGACTAGAGCAGATTTACAGAAAGGGTGCATTCCATGATCGATTGACTAAAAATGGGATTAAAACAGTGGAGGATTTCTTAATTGAACTCCAAAACAATCCTCAGAGTCTACGCCAGGTAAGAAGTTACTAATTCTATCTAAGAACCTTATAAGTTCTTCGCAAAATTTATACTTTGCAACTTTAACTTGTTAGATTTTGGTTCATTGAAGGGCTATTACTGTTGGGTTCGAAATCGAGAGGACGTCATGCGGAAGCTATTAGTTGCAAAGTATCTTAGTGATAATTCAGACGATAAAGAAAAATATACTAAAAAACATATTATTGATGTAATTTGGTCAAGTGACCTACATATTGAAAACTAATATAAAAAAACATTAAAAACTATTGGGAGAAAATCTCCCCCTAAACGAGACTCTTTAAACACTATATTGTGGATGCTATTATGTTGTGGTATGAGAAGGGGTCTTGTATTTATAAATGTCCAAAACCTTTCCTCCAAGAATGAGGTTAGCCAAATATGGAAAAGAATTATATTTTTTTCTTTCAGAAAAAGTAAAAGTAAATATGGTAACTTTTATTTTTCTTCTAAGAAAAAATAAAACTTAAATATAGTAAGAAAATCAGGACAAAAACCCATGTTTTCTGCATTTCGGAAATGACTTTTTTGTTTAATGCCCGTAGATCCTTGGCAAAAGCATGTCTGAGAATTATTGGAAAAAAGCTATAACGCATGCTAAGACTTGCAATCTTGGTGGAAGAAAATACGTGTACTATCATCCAGAGACTGAACAAAAAATTGCAGTGGTGTTTAATGCTGCTGGTCAGGTGATGTCGTTGGACTCAGGGAGCGGTTTAGATTATTTCGACATGCTTTCTGAAACTCAGAAGGTATGTATTTATTGATTGATTGTCATGCATGTATCATCAGTTGGCCCATTAATTGTTCCCTGCTTGAATTCTGGTTTGATAAACAGGTGTATGCACGCAAGTTAGTCAAAACTGCATTCGCAAACTGGGAAAATGTCCAAAAATTTGATAACGAGATCTCTATCACGGATCACTTATCTCCCTCTCCCAAGCTAGGAGACATGAGCAGATGTCACTTGGGAAATTTGGTCACTGTTAATGAACACCATTCTTTAGAGTTTCGAAATGCTTCAGTGAGTACTCTTTCACCAAATTTATCTGCTCATAATACTAATACCCTGTGTAGTACATTTGCAACACGATTTGAGCTTTGAAAATCTCTCTGATCTTGCAAAGAACTATTTCAGCTTCTTTGCCTCAACTATTTTAATTTGTTTTGACTGTGCACAGAAGTCAAATTTGATTCAGGGAACAGCTGAAAGTAACCAGCGGGTAGACATTGCTGAATGTTCTACTTCTTATGAATATGCTGACCAGCTCGTGGAGTCAGATGCAATGTCACTTGCTATTACTTCTCCTGGCCATTCAGGTTTAGGTACTTGGGGTTGTCTAGGATCCCCCAGCGATATCACATCTGTGAATTGGGAGGAACTTATGCAGTATCTTAATTTTGATGCAATTCGATTTGTGGATTTCCCATCCAGGGAGCCTGGCCAAGTCATCAACTCTGCTGCTGAAACCAGTGCCACACAGTTTCATGTATTGCAACATGGCGAGGCGATGGATCTTTCCCCGCAAAACCAATTCACACACTTGATGGATACTGAAAATGCTCAATCCATCATCATTGAAGATGGAACAAATGTTAATCAACAGCACCAAATGAACAACGTTTTGATGGTTCCAGTGGCCTCAACGTGCAATGGCAAGTCCAAGAAGAGCTGGACCATGTTATCTAGCATACTGAAATGGTTATTACTGAAGAGGTTTCTTGAACGTAAAAAGGTCCGTATGAGCAAGAAGAGGAAATTAAAGTAGATAAGCCAGAGGGAAAACACGCACCGTTGGCTTTGGTGGAGATCGATCAGCAGTCATCGGAGTTCTACACCGTGTGATAGATACTATGTGGATTAATAATCTTAGTTCATCCTTGAAATTGTGTGCTGTGTTATTTTTATGAATTTTTCGAGTTCATGCTTAGACATGAACTGTTTGACGTATTTGAATTTTTGGAACTTAGGAATTTATTATCCAAAGTACTGTTGTGCAGTTAGTCATGCTTTGCAGTACCATTACGTGTGTTTGTCTGTTCTAATACCAAAGTAAGTACTCCCTCCATTCTACATGGATATATATTGTTTGATATAAAGTTAAATATTCAGCCTGCTATAATTCAGATCTAGAAAATATAAGAGGTTTTACATCATTTTATGTGTTTAACTATCCGAGCATAAAAAATGGATAAAATAATTGGAAACATGATTTAACACAATCAGGAAGAGCTAACAAAATTATGGGTCCTGTGCAAATTTTCCAACCAGAAATCAAACAACATTATTATAGGTAAAAGGGTCTTGTGGACCTCTGATTGTTTGTAATTGGATACTTCTACTTAGCTTTTGAATTTAAGTGAAACACCCTATTTCTATTAAAATACTATTAATATTATAAAAAAAAATTAAAAGAATAAAATAATTTCTTCCTAACCCCTCCCGCCCCTCTAAAACCCACTCACCATCCACCGTTTACACCCTTTCTTCTTAACTTCATCTTCATCACCCCACCCACCCTAACTCTCTCTCCCTTTCTCTATAATTGAATAAAAATTCACAAAATCATTTTATTTTCAATAATCCAAACACACTCCTCTTTCTTTAAATTTTTAATTTTTTTAAAATTTTGAAAAAGTCAAGATCATTGTTTGTGTTAGTTGGATTCAAAGAGGAAGTATGTATAGATGTGGGTATAATGGTGAGTATTGAATAACTAAAAAAACTCCATTAATAAGCTTAAAAAAGCTTGAAGAATAGCAAATGGGTCTTGTGAATTTGTGAGATCAATCCAAAATTGTAATTGAAGTTTATTGGAGTTTGCATTTATGAATATATAATTGAAATTTCTGGGCCAAATTAGAAAAAAAAAGGTCTACTTTGACATGAACTTTATGCTCTTTTTATGAGGAAATAAGGAAAAATTGTATTCTCCATTGAAAACAATCGAACTAACAAACAGTAGGGTTGGAGGTTGAGCAGTTGGCATGCACACCCAATTTTCCGTCAATTTCCTCCTCTTTCTCAGTTTCACCAATAGAATTTCTCAAAAACCCATTTTGGATCTTCAAAACACCATTTTTTTTCAAACACAGGTATGCAAGTTTTCCCCGATTTGACAATCCAACTTGTCTTTCACATCATTATTATAACCAAAACGAGACCTAAATTTAACCCCAAGATTTTTTCTTCTCTCAATTCTACCATCTGGGTCATGCAATTTGTTGTTGTCCTTGTATTTCTTGGTGGGTGGAATTAAAATTCTAATTCTGGAAGTAGTGGGTTTAGTTGAGTTTAGTATGTGGAAACAATTGCTGGTGTCAATATATTGAAACTTTACAAACATTTTTTTCTCAAATTTTCAGTTGATTGAATTTGAATTTTCAGTTGATTGAATGGGTGTTGTTGAATTGAGGGTGGTATGAAGAAGATAAGAATGAGGGGGTGGGGGTAGGGGTAAGGGAGTCTCTTTTTTTAAATATTATTTATATTTTATAAATATTCCGAATATTTTATTTTTTATGTGTCGTTTAAAAATGATGTGACATGCCACGTGTAAATGAGTGTACTACACTCATATTAATTAGATGAAAAAAAATTAAAATTGTTATAAATGTATTTACATTATAGTGAATGACTATCAAGATCTACTTTGATATCTATTAGGATTTGAAATATTTGTCTTTTACTCGGACTAGGAGTAAATTTTTTCTATAAATAGAAGGTTTCCTTCATTGTAAATCATTCTTCAAGAGAAGAAATAAGAATCACTCTCTCTATTCTCTCTACTCTTTTTCTTGTTATTTTGTTATTTCATAACACGTTATCAGCACGAGACTCTGTCAAACAAGGTGAGATTATAAATCTTAAGAATTTCAAGATTAGTAATTTCTTATGTTATTTATCTTTTGCTACAAGTAATATAATTATAGTTGGATTTGAGGAAAAATAATTGGTTTGGAATCATTTATGTTTTAAATTTATTCCTCAAGAACAATATTATCAAAAGGGATGATAATATGTTGGGTTCAAATCCCATCAATTTATGTCTAAGATGTTTTTATATGGATAAGACGTTGAGATTGGACCTCAATGCATGTATTGATGATATTATGATGGCTAAGGCAAAATAATGGGTATTTGATAAAAGTCATAAAATATATCCCAGTGATATGCTCTATTCTCTGAATTGAATGTGGTAACAATAAATCATATGTATGCCTCAATTTATTTTTGTAGTAGCTATCATAATTTGATACGCTTATTAAGACATGATTATATTTCATTCCTGGGGAATGAGAAGCTTATTAATGCAAACGTGCACTTGATTGTGATGGTATCATAACTCACCTCCGAATGAGGTAGAATAACTGAGAAGAGTTATTTCGAAATCTACTTCTAAAGTAGTAAATCTGAAATTTATTCATGTAATAGTAAATCTGAAATTTATTCATGTAATAGTAAATCTGAAATTTACTAAAGGAAAAAGTGCATGCCATGGTAAACTTGGAGTTTACTAGAATAAAAGTTCATAAATTGATATGAATGATTGTGACATCTCGAAGATGTGCATATTGAATATTAGACATGTACTGAAGAACTAGAAGATTCTTTGAGAATTGTTTGTGTCGCTTGTTCTCATGATAAGTTGGTTGGACCAACTAATGTTAGGATTGAATTCCTGAAATCTGAAAAATATAAAAAGTGAATATGGGCTCGTTCATCTATCATGTGATATGTTGAAAAAATGCATTAATAAGATGATCACATGTACATTCATTTTCAACTTGCAGTTTGACATTCATAAAGTTGTTTGCTCAATAAAATTGAGTTAAGAACATAATTTTTAGATTGTGCAATCAAGAAAGTTATCTTGATGATGATGGTTTAGCATTGAATACATAGCTAAACCATCGCTAATGAGAACAAAGCTTTATGTGTTGGTCTGAAATATGATATGTTGCATACAATAACACTTGTATGCATTAGACCAATAAATTATGCTTATTTCTTCCCTCTCAATTGGTTCAAGGTCATGAACCAACTATTCCATCTAATAGTTTTGATGTGCGGTATACGATTAATGAATATACCATAATACACAAAGATGGATTCCTCAAAGAAGATAGAGGATGTATGTTAGTTTTCCTAACATGAAGGGGAGATTATAAGCAGCTATGAAATATGTTAGAATTATCGTCAGATCCTCATTCAAAAGATAATTCAAGTCAAATGCCGAAAGAGCATTTCATATTTAAGCTGCAAGTGCTCCTATTTTGTGTCCATGAAGGACAAAGTCTATGCATGCGTGAAGTGTGGTAGACCAATCGGTTCTAAATGAAATAATCCTTGAAAAAGATAAGGAGCAAATAATCATAATAGGAAGGCAATGTCTACGACATAACACTTCATGAAACCTTATGAGAGGTTCAGGTACCTGAAAATAATGAAGTGATGAGATCTCAAAATGTTATGTCACATTGTGAATCGATACAAAATGATATATCATCAATATCTTTGATACAATATTGGCGCAATATTGTAAAACATTACGAGGATCTTAATTCTACGTTAATTTAAGCATGCTGACGTAGAAACATTTATCAAGTGACATGAAAGGATGGATCTTAGTAAGTATAAAACTTATTTGATTTGCAGTCCAGATATTTGAAGATGTCACTCATGAAATGTTGAATATTGTAACTTGACAAAACTTATGTGAAAAACTTTTAAGGATTCAAAATGCTTGAAGCATATAAAAGTTTCTAGGAAACTTATTTATAATTCTTATATTGTATAAGCTTATAGCTTGAAAATCATTGGAACTCTTGGAGAGTTTTCAAAGCAATAGATTATTTGTTGAAATTCAAAATATATCGAATCGGATTGGTTATGAAGTACCATATCTTAGTGCAATTGATGCACTCATGTACCTTGCAAATACTACAAGGCCTATAGCTTTTCGATGAATATGTTAGCAAGGTATATTTTTACTCCTACTAAGAGACATCGAAATGGGATACACTACTAAAAAACCTGTTAAAAGAGACCTAAAAAAGAGATCTCATGAGGTTTTTTTTCATGAAAAAGAGACCTAAAAAACGACCCCAACGTTTGGTTGCTAAAACATATGTCGCTTTTTGTAACTGATCTTATGAGGTTGCCAAAAAGTGACCTCACGAGGTCGCCATATTATTTTCTAAATTGTGCAAAAAGAGACCTCATGAGGTTGTTATATTTATTTTTTATCTATTTTCTTTTTTTACAAAAGGAGACCTCATGAGATTGCTTTTTTTGCATTTTTTTAAAAACGAAATTGTAGAAAAGAGACCTCATGAGGTTGCTTTTATGAATTTTCTAAAAAATAAAAATGCAAAAAAGTGACCTCGTGAGGTCTCTTTTCTGCAAACAACACTAGCAATATTGCTGTTTTTGCAGCTGGCCACTTGCTATTTTAGCTAACGATCAATCAAATTACAATAAACGCATATTCTAAATAATATCCTTCAATCCACACTACATCAAAATCAACTTTAAATTACTTCAAAATTGAATAAAGACAAATTCATAAGTTACACAATTCTATTTCAAACTACTCCAAAGTTCTCATACACTTACAAAAACACTTGTTTATTCTTATACATCATCATAAAGTACATAATTTAGCTTATCTAATTCAACAACTAAACTTTAATAATATGACGATGTATTTTTCACATGATCCTCATCTTCATCCTGGATCTAATATTAATTTCAAAAACATATGTGAAAGGACATGTGTAATTGCTGGTGTAGTAAAATCAAACATTTTCATGCCATCAACACTTCCAGATGGTTGCAAAGGCGGAAGTTTCAGCTTTTCCAGCTTATATTGCTTTGCTATTTCTTGGTTCTCTCTCTCCGGATCATATCCTAGCATTTGGCAACGGATAAGTGAACAAACACTTTATTTGGACAATGCTCAAATGAAACCTGCAAATTAGAGGACACCAGAATGGCAGGAAATAACATAACAGTATGACACCTAAATGGAATGAACAACCAAATAATACTCAGGTATAGAGATGCTAACGAAGCTGACACAAGAAAGAAAAACAGAAGAAAAAAAAAGGCAAAAGGGAAAAATTGTGTGGCAAAATATTTAGCAGACATGTTATCAAATCATAATAAGAAATTAAGCACAACTCAACACTACATGGAAAACATAATGCAGAAGAAACATGAAAGAAACTGTGGCATCATTAAATGTACCACCACAACAACATCATACCAGAGTAATTCCACAAGTCGGTCTGGGGAGGGTGGTATGCATACAAACTTATCCTTACCCTGTGAAGGAGCATGAAGTGCACCACAATATTCAAAAATAAGAATTCCAACGGCATACACAAAAATCAAAATCTAACAAACAGTTTCATTCGAACAAAATATCAAACACCATAAACAATGGGCCATTTCATCTTGCATCTAAAATTTCACAGACATAGTGACACATATTTTTTTGATCTAAAATATCAATTTATCTGACCCATCTCCTGAATCCTGCACACTTCATTTCCTTATTTTTTGGATTAGAAAGGCACACACAAGAAATACAATTATGACAACTTAAAAAAGGCTATGACTTGTCTATAATGACGGATGGTAATACTTGAAGAATCCTAGCTATAACAAATTACTTAGAGCAAAACATTTCAAACTTTCATGCCAAAAATTGATGTCTTCAAAAAAGAAAAGAAAAAAATACCAAAACAACAAAGGAAGCTCAGATTGGGTTCACTGGCAAAGCTGGTATTCCAGGTAGATGCAGGCTACAAACTAGTATTGCTAAAAAGAAGCTAACGAAACACAGCTGAAGAAAAGCTAGTTCCGATAATGGATATATGAATGGTGCAACTACATCAAATGCACCAGATCCTAAGTGATGATATTCTATTCATTTGCTTACAAATAGCATGCATGAGTGAGAAGGGTGCACACTGCCATGTTGTTTTCTGAGTAATTTTCTTTCATAAAAATGGGAGCTTGAGCATCAACAATAATATATCAAACTTTCACATAACAACAAATAGTTGAACACAAAGTCGGCCAAAGAAAAGTAAATAGGTCCTTGATGCGAAGCTCTTGTCTCCTTGCAACATCAAATGAATTGTTAGTAAGGAAAACAATTGGTTCAGTGGTCACACAGTGCAAGAATTAAGCAATCCATCAACTGTAACATAAAATTGATCCTTTGTATCTAATGATATTCCAAAGATAAGTGATGCTTACTTTAATTGATACCTACAATTTCATTTTCTGTAACTCTCTCTGGAATTTGGGATTCATAAAAAGGCAAGAGCTCAATAATTCCCAAAAGCAAAAACAACTCAACAATTTACTAGCATGTTCCACATACATTGCCCACAAAAAGAAAATCTACTCCAAGTCTCCAACACCATGATCCCAGCAGCATACCACCTAATTGCAGCCCTCACCATCTTCCACACATGTCCTTGTTAATAACCCTCACTACTTAGAGACCCTTCCATAGTGCACAAACTATCACAGCAACCATCATATTAGCCACTGAAATCACAGCAGCTGCTCATGAGCACCCACATACAAATACTGAAAAAACTAATAATTATCAAAAGTGCTGCCAAGTGCCAATACCATCACGCAATGGTCATGTGCTACTTCTTGTTTACTGCAGACCACCACCTAAGCCATCTATAAATTATCACCAATATATCAAACATTATTTTTCTCTAATTACTTGTTATTATCACGAAACACCACTACTACATTCGTGCGCTATTGGAATACAACATCAATTATTATACCCCACCCAAAAAAGTTGATCTTGAAAGTATTCATTTTTTAAAAATACCAGCGAGAACTTACCTTGAGGACATCCTTGCTTCTCCCATTTCGTGTACTAAACGATCCTAAGTCATTGGCTCAACACCGTAATTATCTAAAAGTTATTGTTTTCAATATTGTAAAAATTATTTTCTCATGATGATGTCATTTTTTAGAATTTACTAACCTTTAATTATAGAAAATACTCTCAGAAAGAGAGATTTTTTCAGCAAAACGAGAAAATGACTTCTATTACCTACAACCAAGTGTCATTTTCCTTTGCAAGTATTCTAAATCTTACTCCATATTACTTGTTTCATAAATATTCAACATTCACTCAACCTCCATTACTCGAAAATATCACTAAAATACTATCTGCATACCCTATCTATCACCTTATACAATTGTCAAATATCACCTAGTTCTATATCCAACAAAACACCGGTAAAAAATAATTTTTTACAAAAAATACTCTTCATTAAAAACATTATAAGTTTTACCAAGCATACCCAATTCACCTTAGCGCCTAGTACGTGGGATAAGGACAATAATCCCAAAATAAAATTCAGGATTAACTTTACCCCATGTTTAGTTAGGTATTAGGTAATTTCAAAATTATCTTATTCAACATTTTGGAGAAATTAAAGGAGACCCAAGAAATTTATAGATTCACATTCTATTCTATACATAAATAAGAAAAAAATCAAAGTTTGAAACCTTACTTGGAATGAAAGAGCTAGCGAATTTAGGATTTGGGCGAGAGAGCTCTGAGAGAGAGGGTCGAATTTGAGCAGAAAAGTTTTGAGAGAAAGCCGATCGAATTTGAGATCAGATAAGGAGTTTTGTGAGAGCTGCATCATGGGTTTTGAATCTTTTCTTAAAATATAATAATAAATATTAAAAAAGTAAATATATATTTTTACTTCACACTTTATATAATAGTGATGCATAGTTAACTTTAATGACAAATATAAATTTATTAAAATAATAGTGATCTCATGAGGTTGTCATGTTTAAAAAAAATTTGATCCACTTTATATTTTATAATTTTTTAAAAAATATATTGTGCACAAAAAAAGTGCACCATCCATTATAATAAAAATACACGGTGTACTATTTTTGTGCACCATTCATAAAAGAAAGTGTCACTTTACTATATACAAGATAAAAAAAAATTACGATATTTTATGAAAAATATAGATAGTGCACCAAAATGTAAGATAGTGTACTGTTCGAATGCACAAAATGAAAAATAATAGATAGTACACTAAAATAGTGCAACATATGACAAAATTAAAAAAATAAATTCAAATTTTAGTACAATATATGACCAAGAAAAAATGTGCACTATATGAAATAAATTAAATAAGTACTAAATAAAAAAAAGTGCAATAAAATAGTATTATATAAAATAAATAAATAAATAAATAAATAAATAAATAATAATAAAAAAGTACACTCAAATCACTATATTTTAAAAAAAAGTCCATTTAAATAATGCAATATATAAAATAAAAAAAAAATAGAATGGATAATGCACAAAATAAGTGCACTATATCATAAATAATTAATAGTGCACTATTTTTATTCAATATATGAAAAAAATAGATAATGCACTAATTATGTTCATATATGAAATATATATATATATATATATATATATATATATATATATATATATGGTGCAATAATTTTCTGCATAGTGTAAAAAATAAATGAATGGTGCACAAAAATAGTGCATCAAATTTTTTTTTTTATATAGTGCACATAATTACTTTTTTATTGAGAAAGTAGATGAGGGGAGAAAGTGAAGGGTATGGATAAGATCATAGAGGGTTGATAGTTTTTTACAATGATGCACTAATTTTATGCACCATATAAAAAAAATTGGATGTTGCTTTTTTTTTGTGCACCATATATTTTTTCCATATGGTGCACAAAAAGAGTGTACCATATAAAAAAAAATGAATGGTGCACAAAAAAAGTGCACCATATAGAAAAAAATTGATGATGCACAAAAAAAATGTACCATCCAATTTTAATTTCCGTTAACCAAATCGTTAAAAAAAGAAAGGATGGTGCACAAAAAAAGTGCACCAAACCTACTTTTATTACTCTACAATTTGATGGTATAATTTCGTCATTTTTTTATATTTGCGGTATATTTTGGTCGCGTGTTCCCAAATTGAAAGGAAGGTTTGTCTTTTAATTTACTTCCAAAACAAGAAAATCTAGCTCACATTTTATGTTCTAACGATAAATTATTCTTTAAAAAAAAATATTTCCAAATTCAAAATGAGTCCTTAAGCATAAATTGTTTAACTACTCAAAATTAGTTGGTTCAAAGAAGATTCGGAAGTATATTTTTAGCAATTTATCAGTTGACTTAGTTTAGTAATAATTAAATAAAAGAAAATTATGATGCGTCCATACTTTTTATGATGAATTAATAAGAAGATGCTGGCCTGTTACTTAACTACTCCCTCTGAGACAGATTTTTTTTTCATATTTTACCTTTTTGTATTAATTATTTTTTAAAAAAATTAAAATGTAAACATCATTTAATAGAAGTATTATAGTAAATTAGATATGTTATTAATTATTTTTTTAATTAATGTGTCATCTTAATTTAAAACGAATAATTTGAAATGAAGAGAGTAATTAATTTCGACGAAAATACATTTGCTCTTAGCTCAAGCTTTTTAGTCAATACCATCACTATCATCCTTTTATTTATTTTCTCTCTCTCTTTAGTCTTTCATTTTCTTTGCTAGTCCCAGTTAGCCACGTTTAAGATAATGTTTTGATCATTGGCCCTCTTTTTTGTTTTTTTCTACTTTTTCTTTTCTTTTTTTAATCAATAGACATGCTTGATTTTAGTTTTTTTTTTTTTTTCAAAAATTAGCGTTTAATCTTTAATAGTTTTGCACAGATAATTAATTATTTTTTTGATGTAAAGTTGATTATTATCTATAAAAATTGGGATAATAAAAAAAATTTGGTTTGAGTAATAGGAGTAATATTTATTCAATAAAACATACTGATGAATTAGGTATAATTGCCCAATCAAACAATTTTGAATATATGTATTGGGTGTTACTTCCTCCGTTTAAAAAAAGAATGATCTACTTTGACTTGACACAAAAATTTAAGAAAATAAAGAAGTCTTTTGAATCTTGTAATCTTAAATTAAAGTTGTGTCAAATGTACCAAAATCTTCTTTAATCTTGTGGTCCTAAATATGTCATGTGGGAAGTTGAAATTAAAATATTGTCAAAAAAGATAAATGATCATTTATTTTAAAATGAATTAAAAAGAAAAATAGGTCATTCTTTTTTAAACGGAGAGAGTATTAGTTACATGAAAAGTCTTCTTCTTTTATCTTTATATTATTAATAAAAAAAATATTTTTAATACAATATTCCTGATTCTCTGACGATTATCATAAAAGCTTGAATTCTATTTAGTCCTTTCTATAGTTTATTTCAAAGATAATTATTTCGACATCGATTTTCCCCCCCTCTCTATCCTTTAATCATCTTAGGTCTATAACATTGTTTGAATATTCTTCTTTTTTTTTATGTTTGCTAATTACGTCTGCAAAAGACTATGCAAACGTGATAACTATAAAGTAAGAGTGTCAAATGGGTCGGGCCGGGCCAACCCGGAACCGGCCCTCCCATTTTACCCAGATTACGGGCCGGTTACGGGCCGGGTTTGGCGTTAACCGGGTTGGGCCGGGTCAAACAGTAAAAAATTAAAATCCATCCGAACCCGGCCTACTTAACCCAATCCGGTCAAACCCACCAAAACCCGGTCAAATTCGATTAAAAACCGGTCAAATCCATTTAAAAAATAAATAAAAAATCCAATATACACTATATACACTCCAATATACACTATATACACTCCAATATACAATATATTATTTTAAAAAAATATATAAAGTATAAACAATTACACATATATACGTATCATTCAATATATAATTATATATGACTATACGTACTACTTTAAATAAAACATATGCTATAATAGTATAATATATATATATATATACACTACAATATATATACTAATTTATAAAACATATACATATGTATACGTTAAATATATACTACTTTAGAAGATATATACACATATATATGCACCATTCAATATATATGTACTACTTTAAATAAAATATATACTACAATATAGTGATATACATATATATATACAACAATATGTATATATATATATAGTTACATACTAATTTATAAAACATATACACTTGTATACTTTAAAGATATACGTCTATAGAAGATATATACACATATATACGCACCATTCAATATATATGTACTACTTTAAAAAAAGTATATACTACAATATATATACTAATTTATAAAACATAAAGTAATGTATACGTTAAATATACACGTCTATAGAAGATCTATTCACATATATACACTCTATTCTATGTATATGTAATACTTTAAATGAGATATATACAATATATATACATTACAATATATATTTGTATAGTTATATACTAATTTATAAAATATATACACATGTATACGTTAAATATACACGTCTATAGAAGATCCATTCACTCTATTCTATGTATATGTAATACTTTAAATGAAATATACTATAATGTATATACATTACAATATATATTTGTATAGTTATATACTAATTTATAAAACATATACACATGTATACATTAAATATACACTTCTATAGAAGATATATACACGTGTATACACACCATTCAATGTATATATACTACTACTTATAAAATATACTACATTATATATACATTACAATATGTATAGATATACTTATATACTAATTTATAAAACAAATACACATGTATACGTTAAATATACACTTCTATAGAAGATATATGCACAAATATACAAAACATATGCTACTTAATATAATAAATTAATAATATTTGGTAGTAAATTAATAATATATTAGAAGTAAGTTTTTAATTTAAAGTAGAAAACTAGAAATTCAATTTAAAATTTTAAATCGTTAAATAAAAATAAATAAAAAACAACGACTAAGGACTGAATGAATTTGGGGAATTTTATTGATTGCAAAATGATCCAAAATTTATAATTTACATGAATGAAAAATCTATAAATTATGTATCATTTTTTCCCACTCATTCATGTTAATATTAATGGGAACTTGCATAGGATAGTCGAAGTCAACGGGGGCAAAACCATGCATTGGACTTGATTCTGTTGAGTTCTCCCGTGAAGTCATAATTTCTTCAAGTTTTAGCTCGTCGCTCGGCTCCGGTTCCATTCCTTGGTTTCTTCTTTCCGCTCTAATCCAATCTCTGAGGCAAACTAGAACATTCATTGCATTACTTCCCAATGAGTGTCGGTTGTCTCCAAGCTGATGTCGTCCCTGACTAAAGGCACTCTCTGATGCAACGGTTGACATTGGAACGTTCAAGATATCTCTAGCTAATCTTGAAAGCACAGGATATTGTGATTCATTATTCCTCCACCAATCCAACGTGTTGATCCGTCGTCTGCGATCCTCTGGTGCCGTCCGAAGATAATATTTCAGCTCTTCCCGATAAGTTGATGTGTAAGTTCTCTCATCAACACTGTTCCAACAATTTAAATCATAAAACGAATCAGAAAAACCACTATGTGCCGGCCTTTTAGAAGATGATGGCTCCTCGGGAGGATGAGGAGCGACAGTTGGAGTGATATTTGTAGGTACGGCTGAATCAAATAAATCAGCATAGTGATTATATAATTTTTTTATGTAATCCTTTGCATCAGTCGTAGCCGTCCACAAATCAGGTTGTACTTGTTCAGAATCATAGTTAGTATTTATTTCTAAGTTAGTATAAATAAGAGTACTAAAGTGACACATATGATTATATTTCATGCACGGATTTAGCATAACACCAACCAAGTAAATAGGGGGAATCGGGAAAAAATATTTTTTAAATTTCGTAAACATGGCGCCAACAGCTTCTTTATAACCTTCTTTATTTTTATATTGTTGTAGCAAACCAGAAATATCGGCTATATATGCCAAAATATTACAAACAGTAGGATAGTAAGCACCGGAAAATTCAACCGTAGCTACATAAAATTTTTCTAAAAACTTAACAAGATCATTAATTACAACCCAATCAGAATTATGTAGCATGCAATCAGCAGAATCAGCAAATGAACCGCAATGTTGGTTAAAAGCTAGTGTGATAGGAATTCTATATTTATAACAAGTTTTTAAAAATTCATACGTAGAATTCCATCTAGTATCAATTTCCTCAGGCATCAAAATCGGTTTAAGTCCATTTTCTTGACATGTAACTTTAAATTCTCTATTTCTCGATCTACGATTATTTCCTTGAATAAAACCAACGGCAAGACGAATTTTTTCAATATAAAGCTCAAAAAACTCAAGACCATCTTTTACAATTAAATTATATATATGACATGCACACTTAATATGAAAAATTTCAGGCAAGGGCGGAGATAGCGTAGATTTTATTTTTGTTATAGCAGTCTTGTTGTTAGAAGCATTATCAAAAGCAATACATAAAATTTTATTTTCTATACCATAATATCCGGCAATTTTAACAATAGAATCAACAATAAATTGTCCAGTATGTTTACGATCTTCATCATATAAAAAAGCAAGAATACGTTTTTGCATCACGAAATTACTATCCATCCAATGACAAGTAACGGTTAAATAATCATTTTTATTTACAGCACGACCAAGATCAGAAGTTAGGGACAATCTACATTGAATATTTTTTAACAATGTTGATAAATAAAAATAATATTGTGAATGGAGTCTAAAAATATCAGACCGACAAGTAGTTCTAGGAATACCATTAAACATAGGATTATAAATTGCTTGTATATAACGAATAAAGGCATCAGAAGAAGGAAAACTAAAAGGCAAACAACCCACAACTACCATTTTAGCTATTTCTTCCCTGTCCCTCAATTTATTATACTTTTTCGCTAATTGACCGGTTGCTGGGTCCATTCTAGTTTGCGTTGACCCACCAACATCCCCACCACCTTTTGCAATATTTAACTCTCTTTTGTGATCTTCAGCTATATGTCTCATTAACGTACCCGTACCCCCTTGCTTGCCTCCACTTCTATGCTTATATATTTGTTGACAAATATTGCACTGCACCTCAATATCTGATATACGTTCAAAAAATTGCCATGCAATACTAGTTCTTTTACGAGGTTTTGGGGCACTGGGAGGACGGGAAGAGAGATTAACTGATTCAGATCTAACGTTAGCATCTCCTACTGCGGGTGTTTCAGCAATATTTTCATTATCTTCGTCTAAATTAACCGCATCTACTTCATTTTCTTCTTCTATACCGTAATTTTCCTGAGCTTCTACATAATTCATATCGTGAGCACCTACATCTATTTCTTCCTCAAAATGTGTATCAAGCGGTACCGGAGACGAAGGCACACGGGTATATCTACTACTTGAACTACCTCTACCGCTAGTAATTCACTTTTTACTACCACTACCGCTTCCGGGACAAAAAAATTTAACACCTTTAGTAGCGAGGTTTTTTAATTTATCCATAATATAAATTAAATTAAACTAAAAATATTCAAAATACACAAATATAATAAAATTAAATATTAAACAATTAATACAATAAATAAAAATTAAACGTAAGAGATGGAACGACAATACCAAATTTTGAAAGTATCTGAAGATTGCGACTTTAGAAACTTCCGCTCGTACTTTGTAAACGAAAAATTAAAAAATTAAAGTGAACACTTTAAGAAATTAAATATATTGAATATTTGAGAATTGAGAATTGAGATTTGAGAGAGTGAAAAATTGTGTGAAAAATGATTTGAAGTTGTAGGGTATTTATAGATTTTTTTTGGGGATTAAATTTTTTTTTTTTTTTTTTTTTACTAAATGGGCCCAAACTAGCCGTTTGGACCCAAAAACGGCTATATAGTCGTTGGGGTTTGGCCCAAAATCCATTTTTTATTTTTTTTTAAATTTTTCGGGCCGGGCTGATTAACCTGGACCGGGCCTGGACCGGGCCGGGTTAACCGGGCCCATTTTAACAAAATAACCGGCCCGGGACCCGAAACCCTAAAGCCCTAGGGCTTACCGGGCCGAGTTAGATAATCGGCCCTGATCGACCGGGCCGGGCCGGGTCGTTTGACACCCCTACTATAAAGTCTGCAAAAGGCTGATGCAGCTTATTCTCTATTTCTTGATACAAATTTTTGTGTCAATAAAGGTACATTTTTATATGATTAATTAATGACTAAAAGAGTTACTTCCTCCGCATTATTAAAAATAATTATTACATATTAATTGATCATCGTACTAAATCAAATAAAAATTAATTAAATCTTTTTCATATTATCCTTGTAATTAATTTTTTTTGAAAGTATTCATACTTGTTTAATTTGTAAAGTTTTCAAGAAATTTTTATGGGTGAATTAGTAAAAATACCATCTTATTTATGATTTTTTAACATGCATGTAAACATTAAAATGATCAACTAATATTGAACGGAAGGAGTAGATATATAGAATCCTCTCATTATTTAGAATAAAATAATATGTGAGGACGTGCTGGTTAATTATATTGGTGCTTGATTCTTGAAAGTCCCACCGTGTCTTCAAGTAACTAATTAATTAATTAATGAGCTTTTATTAGGGACGACAAGTAAAGTAGTAAACAAACAAAAAGCAAACAACTTCCAAAAGGGTCCACCATCGCCCCTACTTTTCCCGTATGGCGTCGGATGCTATGGAAACTGAAAGTTGGACAGCACAAATCTGATAATGCAAACAAATATGTAAATATATGGATGACAAGTGTGGCTTCTTTATGTGGTTGTGCCCCAAAGGGGAAACGCTGTGATTGATTATTTCAAAATAATAATAACAATAAGCCCAACCATGATTGAGACTGAGAGGCTTAAAATGTAATTATAAAAAGCTCATATCAAAATATGCCCTTCAGTTCAGCAATTTAGTTACAAATTTAAATCCGCTAGCACCATAAACTGATTATATTCTAAAAAAAATACTCCCCAAAAGTTGTGATTTGGCCTCTTATCACATGATTATTGGAATTTTTGAGATTAGCGTCCCTAATAGCTACGACTTAATTAACGAAGGTTTGTATTTATTTTTTTTGGTTATTTTAGCCGTCTACGTTACACGCGTCTTTCTAAGCAAGAGATAGGAAATGCATGACCCATTTAATCTCTTGGTACCCCTCTATATTTGGCTCAATATATATAAGAGCAAACCATATATCTCAGGTGCCCTATACTAACTAAATACACAAGTAGACAAGCATTCGTTTTGTTGTGAAATTGAGAATTGATGGCACAAAACATAGTGTTCGAAGAAGGAAACAAGAGCACAAATCATACTGAAACAAGAAACTCTACAACTTCTCCTTTTACCAGGTAAATCATTATAAAATTAGGAAACAGTACCGGGTTAGTGTTGCGTAAATTTACGTAAATATATATATATATATATCATTATCAAATCCAAAGACTCAATGAAATATGGTTGTTGGTATAATTTGGTTAGATATTTTGAGGCATGCTTGAATCAAAATAATGTCAAATTTCTATTAGATCTTGTTATTCATTTTCCATATAAATGTTTGTGATGTTACTATTATTATTTTTGTGTCGTACGTGCTGAAAAAAGAAATTAGTGGTGCATCGTGACAACTAATTGACATGTGATCGATGCTTCTGCTTTGATAATATATTGAACACCATTGACGTTGACTTGTCATTTTCAGGTCTTTTAATATTGGATCTTCATACCTCTTTCTCTTTGTAGGGCCATAATCCCCGGTTTTGGCTTCAGCTTTCTGGTTTTATTGGCTGGAAATACAATTACTCCATATGTTAAAGCCGACGTTTCTGTAAATCCTTGGCCTGTTATAAGTTTTTACTTACTCTTTAACATAAGAGATTAGATGTTATTCACCATATATAGTTGTCGTTCAATTCCAATTTTCCCTCATTGAGATGTCAAGAAATCTTTCTGTGTTGAGTCCGGAACCAAACTATGCCATCAAACTAAAAAAATGTACCAAAATATGTCATATATTTCAAAAAGTACCAAACTATGCTTAACTCACATTTTTTGTGAGTTATGCACAAATTTTTTAACGGCAGACTACAAACGTCGTCAGATTTTTTGAAAAAATCATAACTCACAAAAATTGTGAGTTATCCATTTTTATTTTAACACGACTCACAATTTTTTGTGAGTTATACATTTTATTTTAACATAACTCACAAAAATTGTGAGTTATACATTCTTCTTTTAACATAACTCACAATTTTTGTGAGTTATGCATTTTATTTTAACACAAGTCACAAAAATTATGAGTTATCCATTCTTATTTTAATATAACTCACAATTTTTGTGAGCTATCCATTTTTATTTTAACATAACTCACAAAAATTGTGAGTTATTCATTTTAACATTGAACAATAAAAAATGTTTCCGATCTTCTATTTAACATATAACTCATAAAAGTATATAACTCATCTTTTTTGTTGAGACCTTACCATACCAACTTTTTTTTATTAAATTATTGAAAAAATATAAGAAACATATAGTTAACGAGGGGGCAATATAGTTATGTTATGCTATAATTGTAATTAACGAGGAGGCAATATAGTTATATTATGCTATAAATTGTAATTAATTAAAACTTAGATAGGTTAGTTAAGTGCTTATATTTGGTAAGCCCAATAGTTTTTCCTTATTTTAACCATATGGCTTGAAAAGTGTCAATAGACATTAATTTGTTTCTTTTTATAATTGTTGATTTTATGATCACATTATACTTTAGATATTTACATTATAATACATTACAAAGTTTACATTAGATATTACTTTTATACGTTGTTGATTTTATGGTCATACTATACTTTAGATATTTACATTATACATTAGAAAATTTACATTAGATATTAGTCTTCATGACATCCTTATAATATGTATAAGGTTACATTATACATTTAAAAAACTTATATTTTACATTAGTTTTCATGAAAAAAAGTTGGTAGGATAAGGTCACTGCAAAAAAACTTTTATGAGTTATATGTTAAATAGAAGATCGGAAACGTTTTTCATCGTTTAATGTTAAAATGAATAACTCACAATTTTTGTGAGTGATGTTAAAATAAAAATAGATAACTCACAAAAATTGTGAGTTATGTTAAAATAAGAATGGATAACTTACAATTTTTGTGAGTTATGTTAAAATAAAATGCACAACTCACAAAAATTATAAGTTATATTAAAATAAGAATGGATAATTCATAAATTTTGTGAGTTATGCACTTTTCAAAAAATCTGACGACGTTTGTAGTTAGCCGTTAAAAAATTTGTGCATAACTCACAAAAAATGTGAGTTAAGCATAGTTTGGTACTTTTTTTTAAATATATGACATATTTTAATACTTTTTTTAGTTTGGTGGCATAGTCTGGTTCCGGACTCTTATGAGTTTTGATTTTGGGGGGAGGGGGGGAGGAGGATGGGTTGGGCGGGGGTTGTAACAGTTGAGGCCTGTCTCTGTTAAAAAAATAAATCGATATACTCCTCCCGTTTCGTTTTAGATGATCTTATTTGACTTGACAGTTGACATTTCCTTTAAGAAAATATTTAATAGGAACTTATTTTACTAAAGTAACCTATTAATTATGCATTGAAAATATAAATTGGAAGAACTAATAAAATTTTAGCAATATAATAAATATTTTTACCAATAAATAAATATTGTATTAGAAAAATATAATAAATTTCTCTTAATTTTATAATTTAGACAACTAAAATAAAATACAGTAAATATTTTTAGCAAGGATCATATTAACTAATATGAAAGGACAAAATTAATGAACTCTTAGCTCATGAGGCAAACAACTCCCAGATCCAATAAGGGTTTAATAAATGGTTACTATATGTGGCATTTTGTGTATGGTGGGCATATATGTCCAATTGACAAACGTCTTTTAGCACGTGGTTGGAAAGAAATTAATCTTTTAGGAGCACAAGTATCCATATTTTTGGATAGGAACTAGATTTTTTCTTAGCGAAGAAAAGGACATTATATTATATGTAAACTTAAAAAGAAATTAATCGTTCCATTGTCGAAGAGGGACATTAGAAATATCCACAAAAAGGATATTTGGTGACTGACTGAATGCAATATCTCTGACTAACAGCTAAAAATTGAAATTGGCTGACGACGTTATCCGTTCCTCTCCAAAAATTCCTAGGTTTCTTCTACGAAAATACGATAATTTCACGTTCCAGAAGATTTTAGGTTAGACTTTTTTTAAAGCAATATTAAGATATTCATTAAGATTCAGATCTTTGGATCAATATGCATATATATATTTAAGATGTTGTATTAAGAAATTGCTAATTAAAATTATATTTTCTCAAAATCGGAATATACGAAATATTATTTTATTTAAAAACTAATAAATATATGAGTAAAATAATTTAATCAAATTAATTTTATAAACAAAATACTTTTAAGAAATTATATAGTTGTTCGTAGTGATGATGTCTAGGTGCTAGTTCTCGGTGTCAATATTGTGGATAATGATGGTTGTGGGTAGTAGCTAGTGAGGATGTTGATTGGTAGTAGTGATCAACGGTGATGGTTGATGTGGTAACTGCTTGTATGATAACGCTCAATCTACAGCTCTCGTCGGAGTGTAAAGCGGTCGTTAGCAAATATAGAACCCAACCTGGGTTGGGTATCGATCCCACAGGGAATAGCTTGGTCAACAAGTAAGCAACGGTTACTAGACTTTTAGTGCAAGTCTCGTAAGAAGGGGGGAATTGTATTGTGAAAGTAATGTAACCAAAATAAGAGAGTAAAGCAGAAAATAGCAAAGTAAAAAGAAAGAATGTTTAGTAGGTTGTGAAACAATGAGAATTGAGGAGTTGGGGTTATGTCCACCTTCTGAGTTATACGTCTCTATTGACTATGAGTGTGTTGAATTCAGACATGCATGTGTTTATAGAGAATTGTATTCGATGGTAAATCCAGGCGTCTTTCGACCTATTCGAGGATTATTTCACTTTAACTCTTTCGAGCTTAAAGCGTGTCTAACGGTACGAATTCTCCAAGAGGTTAATCCAGTTACGGCACTAACTTTTTAATAGGGGATGGGACCCTACTACCTTGACATTATCTCTTTTCCAGATAACCTTTCTTTCGAACAAGTTAAATGTTATACTGGCGTATTCTTGCGTTTGCAACCACAAAGAATTTAGATTAAGATGAAGAGAATAATGATATAAGCAACATACGTGTCACGAACACACAAACTCACAGCAATAGATAGTATCTCATTCGGCTTCCATAACCCCAACAAAGAAGTTTAGTTACCCATGAGTGCGAAGGAATTCACAATTGACATTGTTGTTATACCACAATAAAGATTTCACGTTTGTAATGGTGTGGTAGGCGTTAGGCGTGAATCCCTTAGCAAGGTAACGTTTCTCTTGTTGCGGAATTTAAGAATAGATGAATAGAAGAAGAAAAATAGAATTAATGGAAGAATGATTGTTTAGAACTAGAATGTCTTAGAAGTAGAATAGAATAGAATGAAAGAAGATGTCTTAAAATCTCTAGCAAGATAGGGTATTTATAATACCCATATCCTATTCCTACTAAGCTAATGAAATGCTTAACCAAATCCTACTAAGCTAATGAAATACTTAACCCAATTGTACTAGGTTAATGTATCATTATCCTAATCCTAACAAGCTAATGAAATACTTAACCCAATTGTACTAGGTTAATGTATCATTATCCTAATCCTAATAAATTACTGCTAGTCCCCAAAGTCTTCAGAAATGCTGTTTTAGCCCGGGACAGATTTTCCATGCGCCATCTTTAGTCCTTGGCGTCCAAGATTGGCTTTTCTCCTTTCGTGAAGCTTTCTTTGGCGTAAAGTTATCCATAAAATGCTGAATTCTGCATCATTTATACCTGAAACTTTGCTAATCATGTTCGTTAGCTCACTTACAGGAAAAAGGACTAAAAGTGCATGAAATATATAATTTGTTCTCAAAACTAGGCTAAAATATGGGCAAAATATAGTGCTATAGGCGTGTAAATTCGCCTATCATCATTGTACAACACATAATTATGATGGATGATAGTAATAGTTAGTAGGGATGGCGAATGGTGATGGTAGACTGTTAGTTGACAACAAATAGTGATAGTTCATTGGTGGTGGTGTATTATAGTAGGTAGAGATTGATGATTGTAAATGATGGTAATGTGGTAACCATTAACAACGATGGTAGTTATGACTCAAGATGATGGTTGTGGATGTTGTATAATACATAGGTGATAATGATGGACGGTGGAGGAAGAAACGTGAATGGTCATATACATCTTAATAATATATTAAGACTTAGTAATCAAGATCTAAATCAGTAGGATTCAAACCTTAAAAAGAAATATATTTTGACGGTTGGAGCTTTAGTGATATGATTAAGATTGCCTTACTGTCCTTAATATTCGTCTGTTGGTTTTATGAGCTCGATTGAAAAGACCAAAGACGAGGCTAAATTTCACAATTTTAAGGTTAAATTTCTAGTCCATATAGTATTGTGTCCTGGTGAATTGAGGAAGAGTAGAGCGATGATCCTGTAATTGTTTGGCCGGCTATTGAAAGAAAAACTTTGCATCTGCTTCCCCTATGGATCAATTCTCAAACAACGAGTACTAGTTATCGGTGAGCTTTATAAGAAACCAATTCAAGAGAATTTATTATGATAAAAAAATTGGAGAAATGTGTGACTATCGCCCATTAAAATGCATGTTTAGGTGATTAATTAGAGAAAGTAAATTTGGTAATATTATGATGCATCACACTCTCTCATATGTGGACCTGATTTTTTTAGCAAGTCAAACACATTGAAGTAGTTTTCCTCTTCTTTTTGTAGCAACAAGATTTGAATACAGGATATATGTTTCTTCTGTTATAATGTTAAAGCATGACAATTTCATCTAAAAACATTCAGTTGTTAGTTATATCAAAATACAAACTTTCATTAGTTCAGAAGATGAAATAGAAGATCCCTCTTTAGACGGAGTTGAATTTTGTACTTTTCCCGTCTTTGGAAAAAATACCTTTCATATCAAAATCTAACTATTTAATCAACACTTGGTATATCCATCCAGGCGGAGGATGAGTTTCGCTTCAGATTGGAAAGAATTTTGACTGCTAGGAACAGGTGAGGAAACTGAGAACTGTTGTTAGGAATGTTTCAGAATCATGGTTACCACTGCGTCATATACTATTATTAGTAAAATTTAAGTAATACACATTGATAGTGTAATGAATTTTTACACTATCCGCGCCTACTTAACATGTTATGGAAAACTCCTTGTCATATATTCGAGGTTCATCGTCACCATCAAAGTGTAGAACTTTATCTCAATAAGTAATGCGTCGATGTTGGAGAGGAAAAACAACGAATCACATCACTTGTACTTATCGTACAAGTGAAACTTAATGTTACGGATTAATTGGCATAGCCTAGTTAAAATGGTAATTAACTTATATCCTTAGAACTTCCATTACCTTTGTAATTTCATGTCGTATCTGAGATACTTGCAGAACCTTTGTAATTTCATGTCGAATCTGAGATTTAACTATCTTGCACAACAGGAATTCCCAGAAGAAAATCCATCCTTGTGAATCAGGATGTTTACTTTTAAAGTTCTCAGGCGAGGTTGCCCCAGTGGTATTCACTGGAGAGTGTATTTTTCCCAAAGGAACCAAATTGGAATTGGCTGATGCTGTTACAGGACAAAAAGTGAGACATGGGCCTCCAGCCTCAGCACAAGTTGAAATATTTCTGCTTAATGGTGACGAAAGTTGGACAATTAAAGAACTAAACAGTCATATTATGATGCAAAAAAGAGGTGGAAAATCAGGGCGCTGCAAAAATCCATATATGAGGTTGGAAGGAGGCACTGTTTCTGTTAACGAAATTAAATTCAAACACACTCCAAAGCATATGAAGAAGTTAAAGGTGGTAAGGCTGGGAGCAAGGATTGTTGATCAACCTGTAGAAATTAAAGTGATAGAGGCCGTGACTGGACCCTTTACTGTCAAGGATAAACGTTTAAGTGAGTATTTCTACTTAATTCCTACACACTTAGTTGCCTTTAATAAACGAAATAATGAGTCTGTTTGAGTTATGGTTTTCACAGAAAGCAAGAAGCGCTACCCTCCATCACCAACTGATGATGTATGGAGACTAGATCAGATTTACAGAAATGGTGCTTTCCATGATCGATTGACTGAAAACAGTATCAGAACAGTGGAGGATTTTCTAATTGAACTCCAAAACAATTCTAAGAGGCTACGCCACGTAAGAAGTTACTAATTCTATCTAATAGCCTTAGTATTCCGCAAAATTTATGCTTATGGTTCATGGAAAGGCTGTTCCTGCACCAACACGTACGTGCATTTCCTGCATCTGGGATCTGTTTAATCCAATTTTCTCACTGTATTTGTCCAGGTTCTGCCTCATGACAGAGAATTAAGATGATCTTCTAATCAAGCTCTCATTTTAAAAGATATGTTTAAGATAATTACTGCTGTAATGGTTTAAAGTTAACCTCTAAACACTGGGACCATGTACCTTAACAGAACTGTCAATTTTTCAGTAAGAAGCAATACAAATGAGTTTTTGCTTTTTGTGCCTGTAGATCCTTGGCGAAAGCATGTCCCGCAATTCGTGGAATACTGTTACAAGTCATGCAAAGACTTGTAATCTTGATGGAAGAAAATACTTGTACTGTCATCTGGAGACTGAACAAAACTTTTCAGTGGTGTTTAATGCTGCTGGTCAGGTGATATCGTTGGAATCAGGGTGCGGTTTGCATCATTTCAACGTGCTCTCTGAATCTCAGAAGGTACGTATTTATTGTTGATTTTCATGTATTTACTCACCTCTTGGCCAATTTCTAGTTCCCTGCTTCAATTTTGGATTTTAAAACAGGCATATGCACACAAGGTGGTGGAAATTGCTTTTGCAAATTGGGTAAATGTCCGCAAATTTGATAACAATGTTTTGCTCATGGACCACTTATCATCGTCCAAATTTTCCCCATCATCCTGTCACGCGGTTGATGATTTCCAGCAACCAGATCAACGTCAATTTACTTCAGTAAGTACTCTTTTACCAAATTATTTCAATGTGATGGAAAAAAGGACACTATATATATATATATATTGGCAGGATGATTCGAGCTTCTAAACTCACTCTTGTCTTTCACAAATTAAGAACAATTTCTGCTTCTTTGCCTTGATGTTTTTCTATAATCGCCCACAGATGTCAAATTTTGTTCAGAGGACTGCTGAAAGTAACCGGTGCGTGGTCAGTGCTGAATGTTCCACTTCTTATGCAGTTGTTGGTCAGCATGCAGAGTCAGATTGGATATCTCTTGATACGCCTGATCCCGGTCACACAATAACCCCCAACCAGATCACATCTGCAAATTCAGATTCAGCATATTGGGAGAAAATCATGCAGCTTCTTAGTTCTGATGAACTTCAATTTGAGGATTTTCCATTCAGAGAACCTGACCAAGCCAACTATTCTGCTGCTGAAACAAGTGCCACGCGGTTCCATGATGAGGCGATGGATCTATCCCAAAACCAATTGACACACTTGATGAATTCTGAAAATGTTCAATCTATCATCATGGAAGATGGCACAAATGCTGATCAATGGCGCCAATCGAAGAAAGTTTCATTAGTTCCTGTGGCCTCTATGTGCAAAGGCAAGTCCAAGAAGAGCTGGGCAAAGATATCAAGCATAATAAAATGGTTCTTACTGAAGAGGTTTGTTAAACTTAAAAAGGTTCGAATTACCAAGAAGCGGAAACTAATTTCCTGATAATCCACGCGCTATGTAGCTCGGTCTGTACAAAAGTGTTGGAGCACCCGTGTCAGATCCTCCAAATGTGCACTACTTTTGGAGGAACCGACAAGCACCCTGTGGCATGCTTACATAAGCCAAGCAACATTTTGCTTGAGACCACTGGCACAGTCCCATTTAGCTCTGGTGGAGATCGATCAGCAGTCGTCCCAGTTTTATACCGTGTGATGCTAGGTGAATGAATAATTCATCATTGTAATAAGTGTTTTTTCCTGCGATTGTTGTGAATAACTTTTCATGCTTCAACATAGAACTATTTGACGAATTTGAATTGTTGGAACTTATTATCAAAAGTACTTTGGTACAGTTAAAACATGCTTTGAAGTTAAGTGCTCCACTACATTTTAATATTACTAGTATCTTTTATTAGTTACACTTGTTTCTATAAATTTGTAGGCGGGAAAAGGGGAAGGGGTCAGATTTATCCATCCCTGGACACGTGTTGAATCTTGAAGTACCATTTCTACATCTCCCGGACCTGATCATAAGTGGGTTGGAATTAGAGAAAAATATAAGAGATAAAAAAGTAAATATTTTAGTTAAATTTAAAATAATTTTAATGTAAAAAGTAAAAGGTTTGGGGTATCAATTTCTCACTTTTTACTTTTTTTTTTAAATTATTAAAAATTGATTTGATAATATTTTAATATTATCCAAAGACTCTTAGGTTGCATTTGTTTTTTTTTAATATTCAGATGTCTGAATCTGAATGATTAAGATATTGTCTCTAAATCTGAAAACTGAATGATTAAGACTGTTTGTTTTTCAATATCTGAATGTGCAAAAAAAAAATTATTTGTGTACGTAATAAAATAAAAAAATATAATTCAAATAAAAAACTAATTATATATCATAAAAGTATGTAATTTAATATAACAAAATTATTATTTGATTGAAAAAAATATTTATGTTTGTTAGTGATAGTGGAGATGGTTTATAATGGTGGTTGCAGTGACAATGATTGATGTAAGTGATTAGTAATGTTGGTGGTGATAGTTGTGATGGTTGGTATTGTAGTGACTGTTATGATGGTGGCGGTTGATAGTGGTGGTGGTGGTTGTGATGCGACGTTGCTTGATATTAGTAGTTAGAGGTGTTGATTGTGATGGCTGAAAAATGAAAGCATGATGGTTTGACAATGTGTTGATGCTAGTTGGAGATGTTGTTAGTTGTGATGGTGGAGATGTTGTTAGCAGAGATAAATTGTAGCGATGGTAGTGGTAGAAGTGATGGTAGAGGTGACGTTACTAGTGACAATGGTGGTAGCGGCCAAAGATATTTGGAGGTTGTAATGTATTAGTGATAGTTAGCGGTGGTGCTAATTATGATAGATGAGTTGGTCGATAGTAGGGATTGATCGGTAGTGGTTGATGATGGTGGTGCTGTTGACGACGATGGTGAATATAATTAGAATAATAGAGGTAGTATGTATGATAGCGGTTGACAATAGTGGTTGGTAGCGATATCTATTGTGTATGGTGGAGGTGGTTAGTGGTGGTTGACAATGGTGACAGTGGTAGAGGTGATTAGTAGTGATGATTGATGATTATGAATAGAGTGGCAGTGAATACTATCCAACACCAAAATTTCTCTTCATACCTATTAAGACTTTATTCTAAATCTGAATGATTAAGACCTATTCAGACTTATTAAGAGCTAAAATCTTAATAAAAAATAAATGCACTTAATGGTCTGAAGTTTGAACCATTCAGATTCAGACCTCCATTAAGTGCAAATGAGCCTTAGTGTTTTTTCACAAGGGAAGAAGCAAAATAAGGGTAAACACACAACCGCTAATCTAGAAATAGAATATCGGTATTACATAACAATACAAAACTAGCAATATTCCTGATATTCTTTTAGCAGTTGGCATATTCATGACGTTGAAATTGTCTGTTTTAATGGAAGTTTATGCAAGAAAAAGTAAGAGATGAGAAGTAGAAATAATTTTTTTGTGTGTTTAATATACACTAGCAATATCCCTATTCATTTTTATTTTATTTTCCTCCGCCAAAATTGGGAAAAAGTGTTAAATTATAAGATTACACTCTTTCAGTTTTGAAATGTTAAGAATCTTTTAACACAATTTGAGATCTTGAGTAATGAGATAAATTTATTGCCTTAATTAAGAGGAAATGAAAGAAATGGGTCTAAACTCTAATAAGGGACACGTTCTCTCTCGGCGCAGGATTGCTATCGTGCACCATCCATGGGGAGGAGAGCACGAATTCTGTCGGAGAAGGCACGATTGGCAAATCAGGACTATGGGCGAACGTCGAAGCAACTGGAGCAGAAGGATAGGAAGCTTAAAGCAGCTACCTTAGCCGAGGAAGCAGAACTAAATGATACAGTAGCAAGTACAACACCGACGGATACGAATACAGTCTTAGACAAAGGCTCCAACGCGGCACAAGAATGGGAAACAGTGATCCAGAGTAAGAGAACAACACAATCGTGGGCAGATGAGGTTGAAAATGAGGAGGAATTGAGGAAGAAGGACTCAATTTAGGACAAATTTGACTTAACCAAGCTTGCTAAAGCGGGTTTTGTAGACACGTGATTTTTGACCCTCCCTAAATTTTAACTTGTTTATCGATATTAAATATTTTATATTTATATACTTGATCATATATTATTTTGCCTCTTCTTTTTTTTTTTTAATAATTTTTTTGTTTAAAATTATATAATTAAATAAAGTTAATTTTGATATATTTACAAAACAAATAAAAAATATATATTTTTATTTTCTAAATTTTAATAAATAAATTAGTAGTTTAAATATTATCTTATTATATTTATTTTGGTTATTTAAAAATTTTCATTATGTTTTGTTAGGTATAAAAATTAATTATATTTATATTTATTATTATTATTATTTATTATCTTTATTTATTATTATTATTATTATCTTCTATTTTTAAAAATAAAAATTATTAATTAATTAATTTAAATTTTGAATCCTATCTCTATCAGCCTAAAAAATAACTACTCCCCCCTAAAATAATAACTGTTCCCTCCCAAGAGTCCCATTATAAAAGGATTTTTCCCCTTTCAAAAAAAAGAAACAGACACTCTACATATTACAGACATCAGAAAAAGTCAGACAGAGTAAAAGAGTGTGAGGAAAACATTCATAAACATCAGTAAAAAGGAGAAAAAGAGCGTGAAGGAAACATTCACAAACATCAGTAAAAGGAGAAAAAAATTAGAATTTTGTTAAATTTTCGATAACGGCTTCTTGCTTCGTCACAGGTTTTATTCAATTATGTAATATTATTTTGTTATTTTTATTATGAATTAGTATGAATACAAATTATTCAAGTGATCTTATATATTATTCGACATGTGAAGTGGATTGATTAAGTGAACTCTGTTATTATATGTTATACTATTAAGTTACTGAATATTTTATGATATACGCTGTTTGCACATCACATACTACACAGATTTATACATATACTATATATTCAGACACATATTAATTTTATGTTTCAATGAACTCATAGGCAGACACCAACATCTTACATTAAATAGAAAAATACGAGCACGCAATGAAAGATCAGAGGATGGAAACGAGTAAAAATTAGACAGAAATTGAAGAAGAAAAGCCAAGAGTAAAATCAGTGAATAAGAAAAAATGATAGTTCCTAAATTTCCCGGCGAGAAACTCACCAGAATCTCGCTGGAAAACACTCCAAATGAGATCTGCCGCTATCGCCCCTCTTCCTTTCTCGCAACCTCACTGACAAACTAGCCTCACCGCTACACCGCCACCATCCCTCTCACCCCGCCGGCGCTGCCTCTTCCCTCTCTTCTTTCCCCGCCGCACCAGTCGACCCCGTTTGCTTTAGATCCGGTGGAGAACCACCGGAAAATAACCCCAACCAACCAACAACTCTTCATGCGTCGTTGCTTCATCCAAGGCAGCAAAATTGCCGCCGGCCGCGCGAAACTGGTTCAAATATTATCGGATCCGGCCATCGCCGATGAACGGCCATCTTCGTCAGAAAAGGATACTACTCGTTCCTTTAGTTCTCAAAAACAAAAAGTTGAAAAGTTTTATACATATGTTTATTTTAAAGATAATATATATTTAACTTTAGTCAAATAATATTACTAATAATTTAATCCCAATCTTCCTTTTGATGACCCTAATAATATTAATGTCACGTGATTTAATACAATTTATTATTAAAATATTAATTTTAAATAGTTTTTTAAGGAATTTGTCTTTTGCTTTCATTAAAAATTATCTTAATCTTTGTCATTATCAACTTGTAATTAAATATGAAATTAGTTTGAATTTTTATTATTTTAATAATTGTATTTTACTAAGATTTATATATCATTGTTTGTTTTCTATATTAATTGTGTCCAAAATAAATTACTGGGATTTTTATGTCTAATTTATTTTATAAAAATATAATTTAGGTTAAAATAAATTTAAGGAGATTAAAACTTTTGAGGTAATATTAAATTTAGTATAATGTAGATAGATTTGTTTATTTTATTTATTTTATTATTTTATTATTTTATTGAATAAAATTTGACAACTATTTATTAAATTAATTAATTTTTATTTATTTATTTATTTTATTTTATTTATTTATTTTATTTATTAAGAATAAATAGTGCTTTGAATAAATAAAAACTATTTCGAGTTTATAAAAGACAATTTAATACTTTTAACGTTAGATAGATTCTTACGTTTTAAAATATTTGTCTCAATTAAGAATGCGGCATACACATCTTTTTGAGACATTTTAAAATTTCAAGGATGCAATAATGCACCTTGACAAATATTTTTCTAAAATTAACTTTCATCGATTTAATATAAAATATATAGACAATTTTTGGTATAATTAAAAATGAGCGATTTTAGGCCTTAACATAATTTATCAAAATAATTTAAGTCAAGATAAGTCAATAAAAGCTACCGTGCTAGAACCACGGGACTCGAGGGATGCCTCACACCTTCCCCTCGGTCAACAGAATTCCTTACCCGGTCTTCTGTTTTCACAGACCTATAAAAGAGTCATATCCTTTTGATTAGGGATTCAAAAAGGTGACTTGGAACACCATAACTCAATTCCAAGTGACGACTCTATAAATAAAATAATCTCTATTCAAAACCGTCACTTTAATTGAAAAAACCCTTCGACTCGAATCCTCCGAGCGAAAAAGGGGTGTGACATCTCTGGCGACTCTGTTGGGGAATTAAACTAAAATTCGAGCTTTGGATATTGGCTTTTACTTGCTTTAATTATTTTTATATTGTGTTTGTTGGCCTTATGTGTTACTTGTCGCTTATTTACCGCTTTGATATTATTTGAACGGTATTATATATTGTCTTCTCTCGCGTACCCACTCTGAGTCTCTAAAATAGGATAGAGGGAATGCAGCATATGCATCCCACCTTCTTTTTGAGATAATCGGAGTGTTAAGGCACCTGGTGAAGGATATAGTCACACATGTTAGGCGGGGTTCGGATCGACAACGAAGGCGGTGTTGCCCTGCTACCGACCAAGTTGTCCCTCCCCGGCTCGAGTGTCCGCTCGAGTAAGCCAGTCTAGACATCTATCCCTATTAGGTTTAAACTTAGAAAAACTGAAAACTCAAAATCTGGTTATCCCTATTAGGTACCGCTTTATTTGCATCATATGCATTTGACTTAGCGGGACTCCGCACAGGGGTAGGGTCTGTCTAGGACAGGTGACCTAATTTATAAAGACCAACATGTGCATCCTACGTGTTCTTTGACATTTGCTTGGAAGGCTATTTATTTGTTGATCGGCTTTAGGCAATTTTAAAAGGCGAGAGATTAATTTATCCTCAAATTTAGTTAATCATTTTTGAAAGAAAAATTTTATTTTTAAAAAATAAAGAATTTTTTTTAAATATACAGTAACATAGTTTTTGCAATCTTCATGAACTACGAGGGTCTGATTCTCACTCTATAGTGGGATACGTAAGAAGTCCCTCCCAGGATACGATCCTATATTTTGAAAAATTATTCATAGATTTATTGGGGAATATTTTGAAAATATGATTACTTTCATAATTATTTTTCTAATTCTCGAGTCCAATTTTTATATATATTTTAACAGCCCCGAATCTTTAGGGATCATGAGGCTAAGATTTTACAAAAATAAAATAATAATAATAATAATAATAATAATAATAATAATAAAATAAAAATATATTTCAATAGCCCGGAATCTTTAGGGATCATGAGGCTAAGTTTTTACAAAATAAATAAAAATAAAATATGTATTTTAACGGCCCGGAATCTTTAGGGATCATGAGGCTACGTTTTTACAAAAAATATATATATATATCAATTTTAACAGTCCTGAACCTTTAAGGTCGTGAGACTGAAATTTTTATACAACTTCATACATAAAACGGTCATTCTATTTTTCTTTATTTCTGAGTCCTTTTATTTTATTTTTGTACTTAGGAAATATTGTCTTCAAACATATAGATAAAATTGTCTAGAAGTCTGTTATAGCAAAGTTTTTGATAGAGTCAATTTAAATAAGTGTTTTTCTTAAAAAATATTATCAATCTTGTTTCTCTCGCTTTGATTTTTGATAAAATTGTTCTTTGCAACTAAGTCCAAATAATGGTCGCACTAGATTTTACAAGTTAAGTTATAAATTCTTTTCAAAATTAATAAATTAAGTTTTGTCTAAGTCTAGATATTTATTAATCTTATGTCTCTGTCAATAGGTATAAAATGTCCCCCCCTGTTCGTGGAAAGCGTTCAAAGAGAAAGAGAGATGGGAGTGTACCACTTCAGGTTGTGGATTGTACCCCTTTGCAGCTTTGGTTATGGTGGAACGAAATGGATACATTCGATTATGATGAGATACATAAGTATTTGGGTTTTTTGACGAGTATCATGAGAATCAACCCTACTAGGGAAGTGATTGTTGCATTAGTGAATTTCTGGGACCCGAAGAATAATGTATTCCGCTTTTCAGATTTTGAGTTGACACCTACTTTAGAAGAGATAGCGGGCTATGTTGGATATGGGGATATGCATCAGAAGAAACTTATAGCACCAAGACTTATTTCAATAAACAAATTTTGCAAGCTCATGAACATACGGAATACAAAAGAAGAATCAATGAAAAAAGGTTGGGTTTCTTTGCAGTTTTTATATGACAGATATGGAAGGCAAGAGGGGTTTGAAAAGTACGGTAAACAACTTTGTAATAAGGGGAGTTTTGAGGCTTGGAAAATTCACAGACGATTTGCATTCATGGTAGCATTTTTAGGCACTATGGTCTTCCCGAGAAGAGAAGAAAAAATTAATATTCGTTTAGCGGGAGTAGTACAGATACTGATTAAGAAAGATTACACTATGGTGCCAATAATCCTAGCCGATATTTACCGTGCTCTGACTGTTTGTCAGAAGGGAAAGAGTTTTTTCGAGGGATGTAATATCTTGTTACAGATGTGGATTGTGGAGCATCTTTATCAACGTCCTACATTAACAAGGTTCGATCCCGAGCGATTTAATCGCATCAACGATTACGAGGAAAGAATGGAGAAATATAAATGTCCAAAAGAAATTGGAGATTGGGTTAAGCTTTTTCGTTCTTTGACAGCAGATAAAGTCACTTGGAATCTCCATTGGTTCCCTTGGAGGAAAGTCATATATAGTTTTGTCATTCGTCCATTCTTGTTATTAATGGGTATTGGAGGTGTTCAACCGTATGTTCCATTGAGGGTTCTACGTCATCTAGGCAGGCGTCAAATAATTCCCATAACGGAAAACATGACTGAGCTCGTATTTGAGGTCAGACCAGAGATTCCACTTCCAGAAGATTTGGCCCAGCAGATTTGGGAGGGTTGCCGTATTATGGGGATTGAAGTGATGGTCATAGAGCGTGAGAAAGAAGAAGTGCACCCAGATTACCGTGAATGGTTTGAAGAACAGTCGAGTCCGCCAGTTAGACCAGAAAGATCGGTTAAGGGACCTATAGATCAGGATAGGAATTGAAAGAGCCATGCGAGAACATCATGAAGCCAACCAAGTTTTGAGAGCAGAATTAGAGCATGCCAGGGCAAAAATAGACGAACAACAAAGGGAATTTGCTGAAGAGAAAGCTAAGTCAGCAGATATTGAGGTTGCACTTCGGGGACAAATCAAGTTTGCTACCACTAGGGGGTCGCACGTTGCAGAACTTGCCGCATCTCGCCGACAACAACTTCAAGAAGTTGAAAAGAATAAGCAAGAAGAATTTGATCGAGAGAGATCTCAGTGGATTCGTGAAAGAGGAATATTGCGAGAATAGTTGGAGGTTGCTTCTGCTCGTGAACAACGTGCAAGAGAGATGGTTGATTTCCGAGATCGACAGGCCCAGGAATGGGATCAAGCTTTCAGTTCCCTTCGAGGGAAGGTCCGCCGTGTAGCACAGGATACTGCCAGAATGGGTTTGGATTATCAGCAGTTGTATTGCGAAGACTTTTTGGCACAAGTACCAGCTTTCGCACAGCGACTTACTACTTCATTGGAGGACATATATTTGAGTTTGGGAGGACATATTAAACCAAAATCTCCTTGAATGGATCGTTGTTTTCTTTGTCATAGTTTTTCATTTTCAGTTTTAAAATTTCTTGTTTAGATATTATGTCTTTTAGTTTTCAGATGTCAGTTAGTAGGTTTTATTTTAGGAGTTGGGTCAGTTATTTTATCGTATTTATATTATAGAATGTAATGAAGTTGACTGTTTATTTCTATATATATTACATATGTTTTACTTCACTTACTTTATTTATTTTCTTCGATAATAATAAAAAAAACAAATTTTTTTTGTTAAATTCCTCCCGAACTACGCAAGATCTGATTCATGTCCTGACATGATACGTAGGGAACCCTCCAAAGGGTTCGATCATAACTTTTGAAAATATGCCTAGAAAAGCCGGGATAAAACACAAAGCTTCCATGATAGGTTGGGAAATGCATATAGAAACATGACATATAATGTGGCATTATAATGTGTTAAATATATAACACTCACCCGTTTGCTACTTGGTTACAGAAAGATAAAATAATTGGTGGTTGGTTTGTGGTTTAAACTGGCATCACATCCGTATAACACCAGATACAAGGGTAAAAGAAGAATGACCCGCAGAGAAGATATGGGGTCTGATAGTGAAGAAGAGCAGAATAAGTTGATTTCGCAAGAAGTAGCATCAATGGAAGAAATAAAGTCATTAAAACAACAGATGGCGGAGATTTACCAAGCTTGGTTGAATGGACAAGCCCCACCTTCTTCAATCCCTGGACTTTCAACTTCAAATGATCCAAATTCTGACCCAGCTCAAACTAGTGATCCATTTTACCCACCAGGATTTGGCCCATTTGCTAATATGTCTGGAGTTGCTGGTACTTCTACCGTACGCCCACCAAATCCATCTGTCGCAAATAACCCACTTTTTACTTCTGTAGCGCCAGCTACTGCGGGTACTCAACTGACAGTACCGAAGAATATGGGAAAACCAAATCATGATATGTTATATCATCCTGAAATGACTTTCAAATCCCAAAATTCACCTTATCATGTTCATCAACAGATACACCTATCGTGATTGAGAACATTGCTAAGAATAAGGAACATGAGGAGATGGCTAGAAAAGTTAGAAGCCTAGAACAGAGTATGAGAAATATGCAAGGAGTAGGTGGACCAAAAAGTATTTCATACAAGGATTTATGTATGTTTCCTGATATCCATTTGCCGATAGGGTTCAAAATGCCAAAATTTGACAAATATGAAGGACACGATGATCCTGTAGCTCATTTGAAAAAGTTTTGCAATCAATTAAGGGGAGCAGGAGGAAAAGAAGAATTATTGATGGCGTACTTTGGAGAAAGCCTTACAAGGATAGCTTCTGAATGGTTCATTGACCAAGACATTTCCCGATTGCACATATGGGACGACATGGCTCGAGATTTCGTTCAACAATTTCAGTATAACATTGAGATAGTGCCAGATCGCACTACGCTTGCCAACATGAGAAAAAAGATGATCGAAAGTTTTCGAGAATATGCCGTCAGATGGAGAGAGCAGGCTTCATGAGTCAGACCATCGATAAAAGAATCTGAAATGATTGATATTTTTCTGCAAGCACAAGAACCTGATTATTTCCATCATTTGCTCTCTACTATCGGAAGCACATTTGCCGAAGTTATCAAAGTTGGAGAGATGGTAGAAAATGGAATCAAATCAGGAAAGATCATCAGCCAGGCCGCTTTGAAAGCAACAACACAGGCAATTCAAAGTGGTGCAGGAAGTTTTGGGGGAAATAAAAGAAAAGAGGATGTAGCAACTGTCGTGGCAGGTCCACGACAAAATTAGAGAGGTGCGCATCAACCATACACACAGAATCCATTATATTTCGTTCCATCCCCCCAATATCCTATTTACAATACACAACCATACGCTCGGGCTCCTTCTTACCCGCAGTGGCGTGCACCAGCAATCCAAAATCATCCAATGGCCCCGCAAGTTCAAAGAGGCCCTCCGAGGTCTAATTTTCGGCCTAGAGCAGAATTCAAAAGGGATAACATGGTAAAATATAATTTCACTCCTATTGGAATATCTTACACCAGTTTATTTCATAAACTGAGAAAAATGAATGTTCTAAACCCAGTTGAGAGAAGGATCCTGAATCCTCCTCCGAAGAATTTGGACTATTCTAGAAGATGTGAATACTGTTCTGATGCCCCAGGGCACGACACATAGAAATGTTGGTATCTGAAAAGAGCCATTCAAGAGTTGATTAATACCCAACAGATTATGGTAGAAAGTTCAGGCGCTCCAAATGTCAATCAAAATCCGCTGCCAGATCATAATAAAACAAACATGTTCGAAGTGATACTCAGTGGTGAAGATTCTATGATTTCCTTTAAGCCGATCATTAAAATTAAAACTGATTTGGAAAAATCAGCAAATGCTGTGGATTTGACGAAAGAAAAGCCTGCAGAAGCGGAGGTGGTGATAGCAAAACCCGAATTATCGAATGCTCCCTTGATGATGGGGAAAGAGATTTTAGAAAATATTAGATCAAGACAAATAAAGCCAAAACTCATTATTCCCGGAAGATCCAATAAGCCTCTTTTAATCATAAAAAGAGCTCCCGTAGCTCCTATTATTATTAAACCAGTGCCACAGCTGCCTATGGTTGATACCAAGGCAGTCTCTTGGAATTATGATCGCGTTGTGGTGATGCACAAGGGGAAAGAAGTGACTGAAGATGTAGATGAAGTAGGGGGATTAACTCGATCTGGAAGATGTTATGCTCCAGTAGAGTTAAGAAAGAATAAACAAGGCGGTGAAGAACAAATGACAATCAAGAAGCCTGTCACTGATGAAGAAGTTGAAGAATTCTTAAAGAAAATGAAATTGCCAGAATATTCTATTATAGAACAGTTGAAGAAGACACCAGCACAGATTTCTTTGTTGTCTTTATTGATACATTTGGAGGAACACCGCAAGGCTGTAATGAAGATTCTTAATGAAGTATGTGTTCCTAGTGAGATTAGAGTAAATCAGCTGGAAAAAGTTGTTGGAAGGATCCTTGAAGCAAATAAAATTACTTTTTCAGACGATGAATTGCCTATGGAAGGTACGGATCATAACAAAGGTCTGTATATTTTTGTGAAATGTGAACATTCCATCGTCACTCGAGTGTTAATTGATGGAGGATCAGGCGCTAACGTTTGTCCTATGTCAACTTTGCAAAAGTTGAATGTTAATGTGGAAAGAATCCGACCTAACAATGTGTGCGTCAAAGGTTTTGACGGATAAAAAACTGATGCCATTGGTGAAATAGAACTCATATTGACAATCGGGCCTGTGGATTTTGCTATAGATTTTCAAGTGCTGAACATTGATGCTTCGTATAATATGTTATTGGGAAGGCCATGGATTCATAGGGCTAAAGCAGTCACATCAACGTTGCATCAAATGGTCAAATTTGAATGTGACAGACAAGAGATAGTTGTTCACGGTAAAAGAGACTTATCAATGTATAAAGACTACTTTGTTTCTTCGATTGAAGCAGATACTGCCAATGTGTTAATTCATCAAGCTTCTGAGGTAGTGGCTGTTGAGCATATCCTCGAGGGGAATCTCATCGTAAGACCACAATTGTCCTCTGCACCTGTTATGGTAGTGAATGAAATGTTGAAGCATGGTTTTAAACCAGGAAAAGGTCTAGGGATGTTTTTGCAAGGCATAGTTCATCCGGTAAACCTCTATGAGAACTTTGGTACTTTTGGTTTGGGATACGAGCCTACTGCTGAAGATATAAAGAAGGCTAAAAAGCGTAAGAAAGAGTCATGGTCACTTACCAAGCCGATACCGCTACTTCACGAGTCTTTTATCAAATTCAGTGATGTCGGATCCTCCAAGTTACCTGCTACAGAATCAATAAATGATGATGGTATAGAGTTGATTGACCTTTTTCAGAATATGTTTATTGAAGCTGATATGGTTGAAATCGGGAAAGGTACCATCAATGCAGATGTGCAATTTGTCGGCCCTGATGTCCAGATTAACAATTGGGAAGCCACTCCTCTCCCTATTCTGAAGGAGTCTTGGTAGTTTGTTTGTTTTTCTTACAATCTTAGTAGCTTGTTTTTCTTTCTGTAATTTGAATAATTTTAGGATTGTAATTCATACCTTTACCTTGGTATTTTAGGTTAAAACTCTTTCTAGTTTTGTTTTTAATAAGTCTCCTTTTGTTTTATTTTGGGTCTGATGTTTATTTATTTATTTTCTATCATACAGTTCTTTCTATGCCGATTCTAATGATATGACATGCATGAAGAATTGTCAACCAGATTTAAAAACTCAATCTAATTTTGAAATAATGAATAAAGAGGTTGAATACGATGAAGAGGAAACATTTGAGGATATAAGTAAAGATTTCAAACAGTTTGAGAATAAGACAAATTCCAATTTGGAAGAAACTGAGGCGATCAATTTAGGAGATCTTGAAAATATTAGAGAGACTAAGATAAGTGTACATGTTCAACCACAACAAAAAAGCTATAATTGAAGCTTTGCATGAGTATAAAGACATCTTTGCGTGGTCTTATGATGATACAGTTCTTTGCGTGGTCTTATTTTCTATCATACAGTTCTTTCTATGCCGATTCTAATGATATGACATGCATGAAGAATTGTCAACCAGATTTAAAAACTCAATCTAATTTTGAAATAATGAATAAAGAGGTTGAATACGATGAAGAGGAAACATTTGAGGATATAAGTAAAGATTTCAAACAGTTTGAGAATAAGACAAATCCCAATTTGGAAGAAACTGAGGCGATCAATTTAGGAGATCTTGAAAATATTAGGGAGACTAAGATAAGTGTACATGTTCAACCACAACAAAAAAGCTATAATTGAAGCTTTGCATGAGTATAAAGACATCTTTGCGTGGTCTTATGATGATATGCCCGGTTTAAGCACTGATTTGGTAGTTCACAAGTTGCCAATTGATCCTGCTTTTCCTCCTATCAAGCAAAAGCTAAGAAAACTCAAAACTGACATGAGTGTAAGAATTAAAGAGGAAATTACAAAGCAACTTGAGGCTAAAGTCATTCAAGTGGCCCAATATCCTACTTGGTTGGCAACTATTGTCCCAGTTCCAAAGAAGGACGACAAAGTTCGGATGTGTGTTGATTATCGTGATTTAAATAAAGCAAGTCCGAAAGATAATTTTCCACTTCCCAATATTCATATTTTGTTGGAAAATTGTGCCAAACATGATCTTGCTTCTTTTGTGGATTGTTATGCGGGGTATCACCAGATCATTATGGATCCCGAAGATGCGGAAAAGACATCATTTATTACTCCATGGGGGACATATTGTTATAGAGTTATGCCTTTTGGATTAAAGAATGTTGGGGCAACTTACATGAGGGCAATGACCACAATGTTTCATGACATGATGCACAAAGAAATTGAAGTTTATGTGGATGACGTGATCATTAAGTCGAGAGAGCAATCTGATCATATCAAAGATTTAAGAAAATTCATTGAAAGGCTTCGGAGGTATGATCTCAAACTTAATCCAGCAAAATGTGTATTTGGAGTTCCGTCAGGAAAACTCTTGGGTTTTATAGTCAGTCGACATGGTATTGAGTTAGATCCTTCAAAAATAAAAGTTATCCAAGATTTACCTCCACCAAAAAATAAAACGGAGGTGATAAGTTTACTTAAAAGGTTGAATTATATCAGTAGATTCATTGCTCAGCTTACGATAACTTGCGAGCCAATATTCAAGTTGTTGAATAAAAATGTTAAAGTTGAATGGACTGAAGAATGTCAAGAGGCATTTGACAGAATTAAGAGACACTTGTCGAATCCGCCTATTTTGGTTCCTCCAGAGTCAGGCCGACCCTTGATATTGTACATGTCTGTTTTAGATAATTTTTTTGGCTGTGTATTGGGTCAACATGATGTCACAAGAAGAAAAGAACAAGCCATCTACTACCTCAACAAAAAATTTACCACTTATGAGGCTAAATACACTCTTCTTGAGAAAATGTGTTGCGCCTTAACTTGGGTAGCCCAAAAGCTGAAACATTATTTGTCATCTTATACTACTTACCTTATCTCTCGTATGGATCTTTTAAAGTACATTTTTCAGAAGCCTATGCCCACAGGCAGACTCGCGAAATGGCAGATGTTACTTACAGAGTTTGATATTGTTTATGTGACACGAACTGCAATAAAAGCTCAAGCCTTGGCGGATCATTTGGCTTAAAATCCTACTGATGAGGAGTATGAGCCATTGAAGACTTATTTTCCAGATGAAGAGGTATTGTATGTTGATGAGTTTGTTTCAGAAGATTGTCATTCAGGCTGGAAGTTGTTCTTTGATGGAGCTGGTAATATAAAAAGAGTGGGGATATGAGCGGTTCTTATTTCTGAACCAGGACAATATTATCCCATAACAGCCCAACTTCGATTCTACTGTACCAATAATATGGCAGAATACGAAGCTTGCATTCTGGGATTGAGATTAGCCATTGACATGGGGGTCCAAGAATTGTTGGTATTAGGAGATTCAGATTTATTAGTCCACTAAATCCAAGGAGATTGGGAGACTCGTGATTCAAAACTCCTACCATATAGAAGTTATTTGCAAGATCTTTGTCAACGATTTGTATTAGTGAAGTTCAAACACATTCCCAGAGCTCATAATGAGATTGCTGATGCTTTGGCGACCATATCTTCGATGCTTCAACATTTCGATAAAACTTATATTGACCCTTTGCATATACAGATTTATGATCAACATGCATATTGTAATGTGGTTGAAGAAGAATTTGATGGGGAGCCGTGGTTCTATGATATCAAAGAATATATTCAGACTGGAAAATATCATGTACATGTTGATGGTAATTAAACGAGAACTATTCGACGTTTGTCTAGTGGATTTTTCTTAAGTGGAGGAATTTTGTATAAGAGGACTCCTGATTTGGGACTTCTGAGGTGTGTAGATGCTAAAGAAGCTTCAAAAATCATGACTGAAGTACATTCTGGGATTTGTGGACCACACATGAGTGGGTATGTTTTGGCAAAGAAAATACTCCGAGCAGGTTATTATTGGCTCACCATGGAGCGAGATTCCATTAATTTCGTTCGTAAATGTCATGAATGCCATGTACATGGAGACTTGATACATTCCTCTCCATCTGAGTTGCATACAATGACTGCTCCATGGCCTTTTGTGGCTTGGGGAATGGACGTAATTGGATCAATTGAACCAAAAGCTTCGAATGGACATAGGTTCATCTTGGTAGCTATTGATTATTTCACAAAGTGGGTGGAAGCTGCGACTTTCAAGTCAGTGACCAAGAAAGTGGTGGTCGACTTTATTCACTCCAAGATCATTTGTCGGTTCGGCATTCCAAAGATAATTGTCACGGATAATGTTGCGAATCTCAATAGTCATCTGATGCAAGAAGTGTGCCAGCAATTTAAGATTATGCATCGAAATTCAACTCCTTATCGTCCAAAAGCGAATGGAGTTGTAGAAGCTGCCAACAAGAACTTAAAGAAAATACTCCGTAAGATGGTGCAGGGTTCCCGACAATGGCATAAAAAGTTACCTTTTGCTTTATTGGGTTATCGTACTACAGTTCGGACTTCAATTGGTGCAACTCCTTACTTGTTAGTGTATGGAACTGAAGCAGTTATACCTACAGAGATCGAGATTCCATCTCTTCGAGTAGTTGTGGAAGCTGAAATTGATGAAGACTAATGGGTCAAGACTCGTTTGGAGCAATTAAGCTTGATTGATGAAAAAAAATTGGCGTCAGTATGTCATGGACAACTATACCAGAAGATAATGGCACGAGCATATAACAAAAATATGCGTCACAGACATTTTGAAGTCGGTCAGTTAGTACTAAGACGCATCCTTCCTCATCAGATTGAAGCCAAAGGCAAATTTTCTCCTAATTGGCATGGGCCATTCATGGTGAAGAAAGTGTTACCTAATGGCGCGTTATATCTGACTGATGTAGAAAGAAAAATGAAAGGAATGTCGGTCAATGCTGATGCAGTTAAAAGATATTATGTATGATATTCATGTACAATTATGTTATCTATGTTTTGTACTTATATTTTTAAAGACTGAAATGATGAAGGCATTTTGTTCTACTATCTGAATAATATATCAACCTTTGCTTACCCCTTTGAGCTTTTATTTTTCTTCAAACCCCTCTTTTGGAATCGAATTAAAATAAAAAAAAGTTGTTGAAAAAATAAAAATAAAAAAATCAAAAATTCAAAATCAAACAAAAGAATTATCTTTCCTGAATTACGTTTGACCTGATTCTTGCCATGACAAGATACGTAGACATCCCTATTCCAGGGTTCAGTTTAACCAGAAGAAAATTCAAATTACCCAGAATGAAATGAAACTGGGGCAAAAAAAAATATTTTTCTTAAAAGAATCGATTCCAAAGTTGTAACAATGTTGTATACAGTTTTGAGCCTCATGCCGACCTTTCTTTCTAACCCTATCCAAAAGCCAAGTTACAGCCAAAGAAAGACCTTCAGATCAATCTTTGAGAATGTCAAGGCTAAACATGTTATGAGTGCATGATATTTCATATTTTGGGTAAAAAAAAAGATGAAAAAATGAAAATGAGAGAGTCTTATTGGTGAAAACCCTTTCGGGCACCATAAGACGACTGTGAACTGAGACGGAAATGAAAATGAGATAGGCTCGTTGGCAAAAACCCATTGAGGTGCCACTAGCTTAAGAAAGGTTGTTATCAAGAAGGAACAAGTTCAAGATTGGCTTAATTTCAAGCTCAATAAGTGGACAAAAGTTGTAATGATTGGTGTGGATAGATCTGGTTGTTTTATTCAAAATGCATGTCATAATCATCAGAAACGGTTTTCACATTCAGATAAGTTTTCTCTTTATTTTGAAAAAGAGATGCCTATTGTCTTTTTCTTTTTGTTTTATTTTTATTTTTGATTTTTTGTGTCTTTGTCATCAAATGAAAATTTTTGTTGTCTTTTGAGTCAAATTCACATCAGGTCGAGTGAGAAAGGACTTCTAACTCGCTACCAACTCCTTTAAGGGTACAAAGCAAGACAAAGGGTCGATGCACAGAGACAACGTTTTAAAGTAGAAGTAAGGTACTCAAGATGATTGTGGTTTGACCATTTTAAAACTCGTGAAAATCTAAGAGATGTATTAGAAGCTAAACTTAGAAGCATCATACAACAGAAATATGATTTGAGTTGAGGATCTCAGTAGTCAGATTTCTGAGTCAGAAGTATAACAATTCAATGAATATTATCATAGATTGGAAAAGATTTGAGCATGGAAAGTGCAAGAACAGTCAGTTCAAGAGCCGAAAACCACAAACCAGCCACCACATGTTTTAAAACTCACAATTTTTCTTTGTTTGGAACAGAGATGAAAATAATTGCTTTCAGATAAAAGATGTAATTTCACACTTCTCTCAATGCAAGAAGCATGGTTACAACATCCGAAACTGGATCTCGGTCATGATAAACTTTATTCTTTGTGAGGACCCTCCTGAAGAATGGAAATTTATTTTATGCTCAGGATCCTCTTGAAGAATGGGAATTTATTTTATACTCAGGATCCTCCTGGAGAATGGGACAGGACCCTCCTGAAGAATGGGACAGGACCCTTCTGAAGAATGAGAATTTATTTTTATGCTTAGGACCCTCCTGAAGAATGGAAATTTATTTTATATCCAGGACCCTCCTGAAGAATGGGATGTTATTTTTCTGTTTCACTATTTACTTTGAGTCCAGGAGCCCGCCTGAAGAACAGGGTGAAGAAATTGGAAGTCCAGGAGCCCGCCTGAAGAACAGGGTGAAGAAATTGGAAGTCCAGGAGCCCACCTGAAGAACAGGGTAAAGAAATTGGAAGGCCAGGAGCCCGCTTGAAGAACAGGGTGAAGAAGTTGTAAGTTTAGGAGCCCGCCTAAAGAACAGGGTAAAGAAATTATAAGTCCAGGAGCCCGCCTGAAGAACAGGGTGAAGAAATTGGAAGTCCAGGAGCCCGCCTGAAGAACAGGGTGAAGAAATTGGAAGTCCAGGAGCCCGCCTGAAGAACAGGGTGAAAAAGTTGTAAGTTTAGGACCCCGCGTGAAGAACAGGGTAAAGAAAAAGGAAGTTCAGGATCCCACCTGAAGAACAGGGTGAAGAAAAAGGAAGTTCAGGAGCCCACCTGAAGAACAGGGTTGAGAAAAAGGAAGTTCAGGAGCCCGCCTGAAGAACAGGGTGAAGAAATTGTAAGTCCAGGAGGCCGCCTGAAGAACAGGATGAAGAAATAACAAGTCAGAGATCCGCCTGAAGAACAGGGTGAATTTTCAAGTTCAAGTCATGAAAATTCAAATCAAGATTTTAGAAATTGCAATTTTCATTTGTAATTTTTTATTTTTTTTTATTAGTTAGTTGAATGTAAAGGCAGAAGTTGTTAACTGAAAATTCGACGGAATCTCACTCAACTATAAATTTTTCTCTCACCAAATTACCTTTGAACTACTCGTGACCTGATTCCATTATAACCCGGGATAGGTAGGACGTCCAAAAACAGGACTCAGTCACATTTTTCTTTTATTTTTATCTTTACCTTCCAAATAATTGGAGGTTCAAAAATCATATTTTGTCTACTTCTTTATATGAAAACTCTTCGAGAATTCACACAAAGATGGGCAAAAATGTAGACACGTGATTTTTGACCCTCCCTAAATTTTAACTTGTTTATCGATATTAAATATTTTATATTTATATACTTGATCATATATTATTTTGATTCTTTTTTTTTAATAATAATTTTTTTGTTTAAAATTATATAATTAAATAAAGTTAATTTTGAGATATTTACAAAACAAATAAAAAATATATATTTTTGTTTTCTAAATTTTAATAAATAAATTAGTAGTTTAAATATTATCTTATTATATTTATTTTGGTTATTTATAAATTTTCATTATGTTTTGTTAGATATAAAAATTAATTATATTTATATTTATTATTATTATTTATTATCTTTATTTATTATTATTATTATTATCTTCTATTTTTAAAAATAAAAATTATTAATTAATTACTTTAAATTTTGAATCCTATCTCTATCAGCCTAAAAAATAACTACTCCCCCCTAAAATAATAATTGTTCCCTCCCAAGAGTCCCATTATAAAAGAATTTTTCCCCTTTCAAAAAAAAGAAACAGACATTCTACATATTACAGACATCAGAAAAAGTCAGACAGAGTAAAAGAGCGTGAGGAAAACATTCATAAACATCAGTAAAAAGGACAAAAAAAGTGTGAAGGAAACATTCACAAACATCAGTAAAAGGAGAAAAAAATTGAAATTTTGTTAAATTTTCGGTAACGGCTTCTTGCTTCGTCACAGGTTTTATTCAATTATGTAATATTATTTTGTTATTTTTATTACAAATTAGTATGAATAAAAATTGTTCAAGTGATCTTATATATTATTCGACATGTGAAGTGGATTGATTAAGTGAACTCTGTTATTATATGTTATACTATTAAGTTACTGAATATTTTATGATATACGATGTTTGCACATCACATACTACACAGATTTATACATATACTATATATTCAGACACATATTAATTTTATGTTTCAATGAACTCATAGGCAGACACCAACATCTTACATTAAATAGAAAAATACGCGCACGCAATGAAAGATCAGAGGATGGAAACGAGTAAAAATTAGACAGAAATTGAAGAAGAAAAGCCAAGAGTAAAATCAGTGAATAAGAAAAAATGATAGTTCCTAAATTTCCCGGCGAGAAACTCACCAGAATCTCGCCGGAAAACACTCCAAATGAGATCTGCCGCTATCGCCCCTCTTCCTTTCTCGCAACCTCACCGGCAAACTAGCCTCACCGTTACACCGCCACCGTCCCTCTCACCCCGCCGACACTGCCTCTTCCCTCTCTTCTTTCCCCGCCGCACCAATCGACCCCGTTTGCTTTAGATCCGGTGGAGAACCACCGGAAGATAACCCCAACCAGCCAACAACTCTTCATGCGTCGTTGCTTCATCCAAGGTAGAAAAATTGCCGCCGGCCGCGCGAAACTGGTTCAAATATTATCGGATCCGGCCATCGCCGATGAACGACCATCTTCGTCAGAAAAGGATACTACTCGTTCCTTTAGTTCTCAAAAACAAAAAGTTGAAAAGTTTTATACATATGTTTATTTTAAAGATAATATATATTTAACTTTAGTCAAATAATATTACTAATAATTTAATCCCAATCTTCCTTTTGATGACCCTAATAATATTAATGTCACGTGATTTAATATAATTTATTATTAAAATATTAATTTTAAATAGTTTTTTAAGGAATTTGTCTTTTGCTTTCATTAAAAATTATCTTAATCTTTGTCATTATCAACTTGTAATTAAATATGACATTAGTTTGAATTATTATTATTTTAATAATTGTATTTTACTAAGATTTATATATCATTGTTTGTTTTCTATATTAATTGTGTCCAAAATAAATTACTGGGATTTTTATGTCTAATTTATTTTATAAAAATATAATTTAGGTTAAAATAAATTTAAGGAGATTAAAACTTTTGAGGTAATATTAAATTTAGTATAATGTAGATAGATTTGTTTATTTTATTTATTTTATTATTTCATTATTTTACTGAATAAAATTTGACAACTATTTATTAAATTAATTAATTTTTATTTATTTCTTTCTTTTCTTTTATTTATTTATTTTATTTATTAAGAATAAATAGTGCTTTGAATAAATAAAAACTATTTCGAGTTTATAAAAGACAATTTAATACTTTTAACGTTAGATAGATTCTTACGTTTTAAAATATTTGTCTCAATTAAGAATGCGACATACACATTTTTTTGAGACATTTTAAAATTTCAAGGATGCAATAATGCACCTTGACAAATATTTTTCTAAAATTAACTTTCATCGATTTAATATAAAATATATAGACAATTTTTGGTATAATTAAAAATGAGCGATTTTAGGCCTTAACATAATTTATCAAAATAATTTAAGTCAAGATAAGTCAATAAAAGCTACCGTGCTAGAACCACGGGACTCGAGGGATGCCTCACACCTTCCCCTCGGTCAACAGAATTCCTTACCCGGTCTCCTGTTTTCGCAGACCAATAAAAGAGTCATATCCTTTTTATTAGGGATTCAAAAAGGTGACTTGGCACACCACAACTCAATTCCAAGTGACGACTCTATAAATAAAATAATCTCTATTCAAAACCGTCACTTTAATTGAAAAAACCCTTCGACTCGAATCCTCCGAGCGAAAAAGGGGTGTGACAGGTTTTAAGCTTGAATTTGTAGCTCCCGAGAAAATAGGGGAAGAGGAGATATGTGATATTGACGTTGAGGATATAAGCTCGGAAATTGAATATTGGAAACACGCAATTGTGTGCTACGTCCTAGGAGCACATCCATCATTCTCAGTGCTAAATGGTTATATTCAACGTCAACGGGGGAAAAACGGAATAAACAAGATCTCGATGTTGAAAAATGGTGTTGTGCTGGTGCGATTCGACTCGAAAGTGGGAATGGATGAGGTTCTGCAAGGGGGATATACCACTTCGATAACAAGCCACTGATCGTTAAAACGTGGTCCTCAGAAATGGAGTTCACTCGAGAAGAACTGTATGCAGTGCCTATTTGGGTGAAATTACCTGGGTTGGAGTTCAAGTACTGGATCCCTAAAGGTTTGAGTAAAATTGGGAGTTTGATTGGGAAGCCATTAATGGTGGACATTAACACGGAGAAGAAGATAGGGTTGAGTTTTGCAAGGCTGCTAATTGAAGTAGAGATGAGGGGAAACCTGCCGGAGAAGGTGTTCTTTAGGAATGAAAGAGGTGAACTGATGGAGAAGAAAGTCCAGTATGACTGGAAACCTACATTGTGTAACTTATGCAAATCGTATGGGCATGATGAAGGTGTATGTAGGAAGAAAAATCCCGCAAATAATTTAGAAAAACAGAGAAAACGAGAGGCACAACAACAAAATAGAACCAAGGCAGTAGGGAAACAGATGGAAACAAAGGAGAAGCTAAAGAACGGGGATAGACAGGTGAAAGAACATACACTAACTAGTAGAGCAGACGCAGGGGAAGGACTAAGTAGTATTGCAGGTGAACTGGAGGCAAGTGAGAAGACTGTAGGCTGGCTCCAACGAGGCTCAAAATCAGGAAGTCCATTTAGACAGACGTCACAGGTTCAACAACCAACTGTGGTAATGCAAGCAAATACTTTTGAAGTGCTTGTAGAGTTAGCAGATAAACACGTTAATGAAGCAGAAGAGAATGGGGGTGGGATGAAAACCCCCAGGGCTAATGGATAACCTGTTGTGCTGGAATGTTAGGGGTTTAAATGCCCCTAACAAGCAAAAGGAGATCAAACTCCTTTGTAATAAAAAGAATGTTGGTTTTGTAGGTCTTGTCGAGACTAAAATTAAGGCTAATAATATAGCCAAAGTAGCAGGCAATATATTTGGAGGTTGGGAGTACTGTACCAACCATATTGATCACTATAATGGGAGGGTGTGGATTTTATGGAGAGCTGATTATTTCCAGGTGCAGATGATGATCAGTTGTGCACAAGCTATCACTTGTAGAGTTAAAAATCATAAACTATAGATAGAGTACTTGGTGACTGTGGTTTATGCATTCAACACAAGAGAGGAAAGAAAAAGGTTATGGACTTATTTAGAAATAGTGAAGACAGGAAATAATTTTGCTTGGATAGTAATAGATGACTTCAACTCAGTCCTACATGCCGATGATAGGATTGGGGGTAATCCAGTGAGTATGACAGAGATAGTTGATTTTCAAGCTTGTGTGGAGGAGTGCGAACTAGTGGAATTACCTAGACAAGGCAATAACTACACATGGAATGATAAAGGCGATGTGAGGGTTTTCTCAAAGATAGACTAGGTTTTTGTAAGTGATGAGTGGATTGTCAATATGCCAGTTTACAGTGCTAACTTCATGCTTGGGGGGTTGAGTGACCATTTCCCGGTAAGAATTTCCTTAATAAATGAGCCGAGGAAGGAAATGCCAGCTTTTAAGTTTTGTAATGTATGGACCAGTCATCCATAATTTATGAATATAGTGCGTGAGGGATGGAATTACAAGGTGGAAGGGTATCAAATATTCAGAATCGTCAAAAGATTGAAGGCGATGAAAAAACAACTAAGAGTGCTGAATAGTCAGCATTTCAGGAACATTATTACTGAGGCAGATGAGGATAGGATCGCCTTAGCAGGGGCTCAAGATGAATTAAACATGCATCCACAAGATAGTGACCTGCAGAAATAGAAAAAGAGATTGCATCAAAAATTTAGAAGATCATCATATTTGGCTGAATGTTTCCTACAACAAAGAAGTAAGGTCAATTGGTTGCATCTCGGTGATAACAACACAAGGTTTTTTCATGCTGTGATTAAACACAAGAGACTACAACATGCTATTTTTCAGGTGTGGGACAAATATGGAGGACTTCAGACTGACCAACAGGCCATTGCAGAGGTCTTTGTTGACTACTATCAACACTTGCTTGGAGAGAAAAAACAAAGAAGGAAAGTAGCAAATGCTGGAATACTAAGACAAGGTACTGTTCTAACTACTGAGGAGCAATTGGCACTGGTCCAGGCATACACACACAAAGAGGTCAAGGTTTCTATGTTCAGTATAGACATAAATAAGAGTCCAGGTCCGGATGGGTATGAGAGTGGTTTTTTTCGAGAAGCCTGGAGTATAGTGGGTCAAAATGTGACACAAGCAGTACTAGATTTCATGGGGAATGGAAAATTACTCAACCAACTCAATGCAACAATAATTTCCTTAATACCAAAGGTTGAAGCTCCTATTTTAGCAAGCCAATTCAGGCCAATTATTTGTTGTAATGTCATTTACAAGTGCATCTCAAAAATGATATGTGGGAGACTAAGGAAAACTATTGTAGTAATTGTGGCTAATAATCAAGCAGCTTTTGTAGAGGGAAAATCCTTAATTCACAATGTGTTGATATGTCACGACCTCTTAAGGCACTATAAGAGGAAAACAGCACCAAGATGCTTAATGAAAATTGATTTAAAGAAGGCGTATGATATGGTTAGCTGGGAGTTTATTGAGGAAGCTTTGACGGGATATGGATTTCCACCCTCATTTGTATAGCTGGTCATGACATGTGTTACAACAACTAGTTTTACTATAAAGCTTAATGGAGTGGGTTATGGATACTTTCAGGGTAAAAGGGGACTCAAACAAGGGGACCCCATGTCACCCCTTTTATTTGTTCTTATTATGGAATACCTCACAAGAATTTTAAGAAAGATGTGCAAGGTGGAGGATTTCCAGTTTCACCCCATGTGTCAAGCTAATAAGCTCACACATCTCATTTTTGTAGGTGATCTAATGGTGTTCTGTAAAGGTGATATAAGGTCTATCAACCGGGTAATGGAGGCTCTGAAACACTTCAGCCATGTGACTGGTTTAGAAGCAAATCTACAGAAGTCGAATATTTTTTTGGCTAGTATGGATGACCCAACAAAGAAAAGCATTTTGAGAAGTACAGGGTTCTCTTTAGGAAGCCTGCCTATCAGATATTTAGGCCTCCCGCTTTCTTCAAAGAGATGGAATAAGGTGGATTGTTTTCAGCTAGTAGAAAAAATCACTAAAAGAATTTTAGTAGGGTACACAAGACAACTATCTTATGCTGGGAGGTTGCAGATCATTAATGCAGTGTTCTTTTCACTTTACTATTTTTGGTGCACTGTGTTCATACTACCACAGAGTGTGCTGAAGGAAATAGACAGAAAATGTAAAGATTTCTTATGGGGAACTAATGAGGGGCACAAGAAAGTGGTATTGGTGGCTTGGGACAAGGTGTGTGCACAAAAAAAATACGGTGGTTTAAATATCAAAGGCTGTCAAAAGTGGAATATTGCTGCAGTAGGAAAGTTAATATGGCAATTGGCTGGCAAGAAAGATGTGTTATCGGTAAAATGGATCCATGAAGTGTATATGAAAGGATCAGATGGCATTTGGCGACACAAAGCTCTCCAAGATAGTAGTTGGTATTGGAGAAAACTAAATGAAGTTAAAGAGGAAATGAAACAGTGGTACCAAAAGGGAACTTATATGTTAACGTCCAATGGGAAATATTCCATGTCCTGTAGTTACAATGTCATACTGGGGATGCTAAACAAGTGGCCTGAATCAGATTTGATATGGAGCTCTATCATGCTACCAAGGCAAAGGATGATATTGTGGCTTGCTTATCAGGAAAGACTACTCACCAAGAAGAGAATACATAAATTTAACTTGCAGATGGAAGATGAGGTTTGCTTCTTATGTGAGGAGGAAGCTGAGACTCAAAAACACTTGTTTATGGACTGCAACTGGATGAATGGAGTGAAAACCAAATTGTCGCAATGGTTTGGAGTTGTAATTCCCAGAGGTACAGTATACCAAACACTTGCTTGGATTAAAAGAAGGTGTTGGAGGCAGTTGAAGAAGGAAATGGTGGCTGCAATGTATGGGGCTATGATCTACTATACTTGGCAAGCCGGGAATTGGAAACAATTCAGGAAGATAAATGTAAATACTGAGTTTACTATCACTCGAATCAAGAGGGAACTGAAGGAGAGAATGACACTTATCCAAGGGTCGAGGAAAGCAAGACACTGTCAAGTTTTGATACAAAGGATAAATGTAACTAGCTAATAGTTTATTCGGTTTTCTGTTGGTTCCTTTGAGGTCGAGGTGCACACAATTTAGTGCTCTTGATGCTCCTTGCTTTGTACAAATTTTTCTTGGTATGAGAATAATTCACAGCTTATTGCTAAAAAAAAAACATTTAACTTTTGTACGAATATTTTCATATTAAATACTAAGTACATATCTTAATAAAACTATATGATTTTCAGATATAAACTTGTGAACTCGATCAAACGGTCGTTGGGAGGAGGGATAAGATGAAATATGTCATGGATAAAATTTATAGCATGTTTGGTTGACCGTAGAAATTTATTTCAAAACTAATCTATACCATCAACCAAATATGATATAAAGCTAATGTTAAATTTAGTCGGAATTATTTTATACCATTTTTTACTTTTATACAAAAGTTGAACGTTTATTAATAAGTATGTCCAATTCAAATAAAGCAACTAAAAAAATATAAAAATAATTTAAATATTATAATTTTAAAATAATTTAATTTACCTAGCAAACGAGCCATTTATTAGAGGAAAAAAAAAAAGACGGATATGAATTGTGTACGGAAACAAAATCTAGGAAGACCACAGAGTTGGTGTAGGAGGGTGTGCTAGTCGGCTGTTGTTAAAAAAAAAACGCGCATTCTATTGGGACCCACTTTCCTTGTCTCTCTTTACCAAGAAAAGTCTCTCACTCTCTCTGCATCTAAATATGCATATAATGCCTCTCGTCATTCTACCTATACACCTTTGATCCCCATCCATCACAAATTACCTATCTTTCCTTTCCTTTTATTATTATTCCTACTACTACAGTACAGTCCAAGCCTTTTGAATTTTCTAAATATAGTTCCAGGGAATGACATAATGTTTAATTCTCAGGATTTTGGTGAAGGTAGCAATATTATTGGATCCACCCAGAGAAGTAACTCAGAGGATGAGCAGCTCACACCTTTTTTCTCATCACCATAGTAAGTCAACTCTTTATCTCTGACAAAAGGTTTGCTCGAGGGGTAAAGTTTATCTCCTCCATTAATTTACCCTTAACCGTACCCCCATGCAAACGTTTAGGAGTATTCCATAAAGAATCCGACTGATGAGCTTTCTGCAGCTTAATTTCATGCTGAATATTCTTGCTCAAGTATTTTGAGGTTTTCTTTTTCTTAGGTCTGACAATTACAAGTTTATGTTTCTGTGTTTCCTAATTCTTTGGGTTATCTGTTCTTTACTTGTACTTAGCATGGAGAAACTTCTGGAGGTGATGGTGATCCGGACCTTCGATCGCGTTCTAAAGCCAACATTGGAAATATTGATTCGTAATGTTGTAAGTCAAAATACACTTGTTTCCTCACAATTCAAATGTATTGAATCCTCCGTAGTTGATTCTGGAGAATGCACATATATGGGATATCAACCATAGAGTGGCTTTGAGTTTTAATTTGATGTGAATGGATTTTGATCCCCTAATATTTCACTTTACCTGTTAGTTTAGTCAAGTTAAAAATTGACCAGTGGAGTTTTAAAATTGGGAAAATCAAGAAATCTGACCCACAGGTGAAATAGTTATCTGATGTTAGGCAGGAGAACAGCTACTAATCTGTCACATGAGAATCATCGTGTGGCATTTTGTTTTGGAAACTCAGGTTTTCAATTATCAAAACAAAGGCCACCTAACACATGAAACTGATCTAGTGATCAATATTTCCAATCCGGTGGCTAATTGCAGCAGAAAGTTTATACTGCTTAAATCTTGGGGATTTAGTTGTTGTGACTTTGTCGTTCGTATTCCTACAACTTCTGCTAAGTGTACTTTCTTGGTTCAGGTAAAACGCGAACTTGAATTGGCAGAGGAGAAGTTTTTGTTTTCCAAGGAAGGGTAAGGACCATTCTATGTGTTTTTCTGTATTCCTATCCTCAATTTAGCATGTTGTACTTTCCCAATCCATCTGATTGTCGATCAAGTATCTGAGACATCGTTGTTCTCCAGAAACCCTGAAAAAGATATTCAAGCTCCTAAACCAAGAAACTTGAAATTGAAGTTCTCTACAAAAGTATCTGTTCCTGTACTTACCGGAGTGGAAATTAAAGGAGATGGAGGTAATTCTATTGAAGTGACTCTAGTTGATGATAACACTGGAGCAATTGTTGACTCTGGACCAGAAGCCTCAGCTAAAGTGGAAATAGTTGTTCTTAAGGGAGAATTCGGAGATGATGATGGAGGTAATTGGACAGCTGAAGAGTTCTGTAGGAATGTTGTGCGAGAGAGGGAAGGAAAAATGTCTCTTCTTGCAGAAACTGTACATGTGAGACTTAATAAAGGCATTGGCTCTATAGATAAAATCAGATTTACACATTCTTCAATCTACATGAGGACGGGGATGTTCAGGCTAGGTGCACGAGTTGTTGACACTTTCAATGGTCAAGTAAAAGAAGCAAGGACTGAATCTTTCACTGTCAAGGATGGACGCCAGCTATGTAAGTAGCTTTCTATTTTCACAATAAGGGCAGGTAAAGGAGGTTTGCAGGGCCAAAGTTTCAAAAAGAAAATTTACACTTGCTTCTTAGGAACTCTTACCAGAAAATTTTCCTATCCATTGGCCAAGCTAGTCCTGCATCCTCCATTTTACACTATCTTTTTTCTGTCAAGCTGTAGACTAGATAAACCTGAGAACATTAAACCTTTACAAAATCTGACATGTTAGTGTAGATACTGATTACTGCTGGTTCTATCTGCAGATCATGAGAAGCATGATCCGCCATCTCTATCCGATGGGGTACAGCGGTTAAAAAACATAGGTAGAGGCAGTAAGCATCGCCTCCATGATGAAAATGTTGGCACTGTAGAGGACTTTCTGGTTTTGCTCCTAAAAGACCGTGAGCGACTCAAATGTGTAATTTGCTTTGCCTTTTCCTTCTTAAGTTTCACCTACATAGTGCTTGCTACTGAAATAAACATGTTTAATTGTACTGCATGTACCTTTCAAGAGTTAACTCAGAAACTCACTTACTGATTGGATACCTTCCCCTACTATAGGAACATAGATTGCTGCTGTCAATTTAACCTTACATTGGATCTTAGCATTAAAATAAAAATTGTAAAACTGAATTTTCATTGTACAGTGCATGCTTCACTTTTATTACAACCTAAAGCTAGTAATTGATTTTCAGGTACTTAATCTAAAGCCAAAGATGTTGGAGGAGACAATTAGCCATGCTCGAAGATGCATAATTAATGAACGGATATACTCTTATGTTGACTTACGAGAAAAGGAAGGGGTGGTTTTTAACATTGTTGGAGAGGTGCAGGGACTTATTCTAGGGGTCCGATATCTACCTGTGGATCAATTATCTGAAAGTGATAAGGCACAATTTTTTTAGACCAAAACTTTCGTTGTTCTCTCTTTCCTTTTGTTCCTGTTATCTCATATTTGTTTCTGTTTCTCATTCTATTTGATATTGACAGGCTAATTCTCAGAGGCTGCTGTTATCTGCATGTGAACACTGGGATCATGTGGTAGCAGTTGATAATGAGACTTCTCTTTTGAAATATCTTTCTCAAATATTGCCAACCATGAACCCTTCAAATTCTCCAACCCGGGAGGTCGCTAGCACCAGTAACGGTGTTGAGAATTTTGGAATAAGTGAAGGACACTGTTCTACCTCTTTTCAGCGCAATGGTTCATCTGTCTTTCTTGCAAGAGGTAATAGTGCTATTAGTCTGGATGATTATGGTTCCGCCAGTATTAGTAATCTGGAGTCCTGTAACTCCCCAATATGTAGTCCTTCAGTCCAAGATTGGATTGATCTATGCAACTACCGGTTTGACGACTTAGTCTCTGAAATTGGAGCTCATCAACCGCACAGTGCCTCTACCTCTAATGTAAATGTACATAACCGGTGGAAAATGTTGCTTAAAATCTTCAGACAGTCCTCAATGAGAAGAAGAGCTGCAGCATTAACGGATATTCAACCTCTGAAGAAGCAGAAAGTCTTTTGATTCTATTGCTTTAGCCTGTCGATAAACAGTTTGACATCGGGTGTATATTTCCTTAGTGATGTTGCTGCTTGCCAAAGTATATTAATTACTAGTGAAGAATGAGGTTTGTCTATTTTGGTTCTGCTATGCTCTTGGTAAGACATATCTCAGAGCTCCTCATCACAGACAAGGAAAGCATAACCTTCCCCTTACAGATTCTAGTCACTCATTCGGGTGCAGTAGTAGCTGGGATTCGCTGTTTCTAGAAGTCTTCATTTCTTAACCTGTGCTTCACTTTGCATTTCTCAAGTTAATTTTAGAGCGAATGTTGAGAGTCTAATATAGTTATATGTTCTCTAGTGTTTAGATTCATTTTATATCTTGGTTAATTATATAGAATATTATTATTGATGATCATCTCATAATTAGGAATCCCAACAATTAAGAGTGCTTTTATTTCATGATATCCAAACGCCTATACAAGGAGATCCTTATTTGTTGTTCGCCACTCAATTCAATAATATGTTCTCTCTCTTTTTTCCTGTTATACAATAAGTTTCTTGCAACCGTAGCCAACAAGAATGGGGATTGAAATAACACTTGGTGAGACAAGATTTTGCGTTCATATTACTTGCTGCAGATTTGGATGAGACGCATTCAGCAGAACTTCCGAAGAAACAATGATGGTAATCTGGTCAATTTTGAGAGAACAACAAAGTCTTGTTGCGTAGGTAATATGGAAATCGCTCCATGCAAGTGTATGCCTTTTCCTCACACACAGACAGATTAATTTTTGGTTGTCTATCTGCTGGTTTTCTCATTGTTCAGCTACATACAAGGTTAATGGATAGTCATTGAGCATCTCTTTACTATTATTACTGGTTGTGCTTAAAGTGTAAGAAACGGCAGAGTAAATCATCTCACAATTGGGATATCCTCGCAAGGTATTACCTATTGAATGCTATAGCAGTTACCTCATATAAGGTGTATTACTCCTCCAATATCTTCTTCTCCTTGATTCTGAATCCTCAACTACCGGTACTCTTAATACTTCTTCTGTGCCTTCTCTATTGATGTTTCCTTGTTGGCTCAGTTGTCTGGCTTATAAAGATCATACATATTTACTTATTTTGTTATTGTTCCTCACATAATAAGGTGCTTTAAGCCCTGAAAGCGTAGAAAATTGTTGTGAACGCGGTTACTACTATCATCAGCAATGATTTGATGTATAATAACTGAGCCTGATATTTTGTGAGCTTCCATTTATGACCAGGCATGGGGTTTCAAGGGTAGGCATTACCAAAAGAAAAATTGAATCAAATGAAGAAGCTTTACATGTCATATTAACAGGTTATCCCTCAGCTTTCTGGAAAATGGAACTCCGCATTTATTATTGAATAAATTCAGAGAAACAAAATGTATTTTAGGACACCACTTGACTAACTATTGGATACTTTCTGTATACTCTAGTATATGCTATATTCTTGAGATATATCGAACAATAGAAAACCACTTCTCTGTATACAATTCTGTATTAATTGATAAAACCACTAAAGCAACTGTAGGCCTTTCACATTTGTACACCGTATAAGCCTCAGCAAGAATGTAGTAGTAGATCTGACTCTATTGGTGAACACCTTCTGGCACCGGCTCCTACATTTTGCAAGCCTTGCTGTCCTTACACATTTCTTCCTATATGGAAAGAAAACAACATAGGTGAGTGGGATTTTAGTAGTCTGTAGACTTTCCTATGTATCAAAACACTAAAACAAATGCCCCTCATTAGGGTTAATCTTTTGAAGGTCTTCCAGCGGAAGTTAAAACATTATAGCCCAAGACAAACAAGGATCTAAAATCAAGTTTGCTTTCTGCCAGAAACGGAAAAAATATAATCTCAGTAGGAAATGCTATCACGCATACAGTTTTCATGTGTCATGCATGAGATTCAAAAGTCTAAACTGGAATTTTCATCAACGCTAACAGGAGAAAGAAGCTGAATGTATCTATAGGTTCAGTACTACTCATGGATCTGACGCCAGTATGAATGCAACCTGCACATCAATTGAAATGCTGAGAAAGATGATTATTCGATAAATAAACTGACTGGCAGGGACAACGATAGGGCTTTCGTTGTGATTATTCATATATGCAGTCCTTCCAAAAGGTATGAACACTGACAACTACAGAACTTAGCTTAAAGAAAATGAAGATCATATAGGGACGTTGTAGATCCCACCTTCTTCCTTCGTGCCTCCAGAACTTCCTCTAAAGATGGTCGACCTGTAACAAGAAATACAGCTTCAGGAAATTGTTTCTGATACTTAATACCGTTAGCATGTAGAGGATGGCTTTCTGAGGTGCATCATGATGGCTTGATAAGATATAATGTAATGCCATCAAAAGTTCTTTGAATATTTTTTCTGTATACAGTTAAGCCTGTTGAAAATAGTTTTCCTGCTGCCATCCTGTGATGGATACAGATATAAACTGCTTTAAAAAAACTGAAAATATATACTACAGTAACCATTTCCAAAAGATAGACGTACGTTTATATTTGTTTACGCTTGTTAACTAGATAGGAAAATGTTCAACATGGGGCTAGAGTACATCTGTTCTTTGTCTCCAAAGAAGCTTGAAAGACATAAAATCAAACGGAACTAAACCTGTTATTTGAAGACGATATTTTGCCCAGACTCCATACACAGTATCAGCAATAGTTGCAATCTGCAAATCACAAGCTAATTTCATGAGAACATTTCAACCAGTGTGACACAACAAATTAAATCTCGAATTGAAGAGGACTTACGGGTTCATATTTTGTTATGGCATACACCCACCCCAAACCAACTGCTTCATAGAGCCGTCTAAACGCCTAACCAGTTATAAAAGAGAGGAAAAAAATTGTAAGTAAAGTTTCAAATATGAAAGGAGAAAATTACAAAATATAAGTATAAAATATATGGCACACCTCAACATCTGTAACCACAGTTCCATCTGATAGTATAGCATGTATTCTTCCCATAACCTAAAAATATTGGTGACATATAGACGACTATAGTCATTGCTTCTTGAAAACTAAAAAAACTTAAGGGACCTCGATCGAGCAATGGATACAAAAGGAAGAAAAAACTATGAATTGGTAACCTTACATGAGTTTAGTTAAATTAAGCATATACTTGCTCGATAATTAAACAGGATAATGGTTTAATTAACTTACACTAGATACAAATTAAGGAGTTAAGTACCATACCGTCTCGTAATCGAGGCCTTGGTTCTCCTCAGGGCGGTATTCATCTGAACTTATGTCGAGGAATTTAATAGTTCCATAACTTTTATTCCTTTCTCTTAGCATGTCAACCTGACAAAATTAAACCATCAGGCTTCAACCATAATAGAGTTATCATTTCTTACAAGTAATTTAAAGTAGGGAGACTACAATTTTAGTTGAGTTTGTACACCTCACGCATGCATAAGGGACATTCTCCATCGTAAAGCATCTTAATTTTCCAGTTTTCTGGAGATTTGTCATCATTAGCATCCTCCTTCTTGGATGCCACAGGATCCACTGTTGTTCCACTTATTGCCCGAATCAAATATCTTGGCCCTAGAATTTTTGACACACAAAAAAAAAAACATTATGATGAAGCAAAGAATAATAAATGATTAGCGAAGAGATTTTTCTCTTAATTTGTGTATACCATTTTGATTGAGTGGAAGAAAGGGTGGATTAGGGAGAAATATTGAGGAAGAAGAGGGGGATTTGGTAGTGAGATAAGGAGGAAGCGATGAGAGGAGGAGAGATATATTGGTTCGTCTTACAACAGGACTGGCTGCTGCTAATCTCCAAGCCATTTGCATATTTTGGCCAATGTAGAAGAAAATTGTTTAGTGATGGAAGGAAGGAGAAGGAACAAGTCGTTTGTTTTTGTTCATCCCTACGTGGCACTTCCACCTTCACTACAAATGATTTTGTTTTTAATCACAAAAAAACGATCAATTTGAAAAAGAAATACTATTTATTTTGATTTTATAAGGAGCTTAGAAAAATAATAATAAAGATTTTTGAAAGTTGAAATTAAAATATTATCAAAATAAGAAAGAATTATTTCTTTTTTAAATGGATTAAAAAGTAAAATAGGTCATGCTTTTTTGAAAAAAATTATATTACATCACACCTTATTTTATTAATTGTCTATTTCTCTTCTTTTTTTATATATATATAAACAACCAAATACATTCATAAACTCATAATTTTTGGATACATAATTTTAATTATATATATCCCTTTGATTTAATTGATATATTATGTATCTCGATCAAATTGTTTCGGAAATGAATGTATTTCAATAATCAAAATAATGTATCCGAATGCTAATTATGAATTCAAAAATTATAAAATAAGAGATTATTTGAAATTTAATAAAGTGTAAAGCTAGAAAGTAATTAGAGGTAAACTTGTTGGGATTTATGTACGTCGGAGAGTAGTATTTACCATGACAACTCTCCCTTCCACAGAAATTCAAAAAATATTTGGGCTTCACGATAAACCATTTAGTCTTCAATCCAGTACCATGGTAAAAGGCCCAATAAGGCCCAGAGGCCTCCTTTCTGTGTTACTCTTTGTTTCCATTTTTTTGGATGAGAGAAGGGAATTTACTCTATTCGGGTCATTTACTTGATCTATGTTAATTTAGCTTCTTTTGAAGAAAATATTTATTAGTATAAATAAATTTTATTATTTATGTTTTAAAGATCTAATTTGACTACTAGCACTTATCTAGTTATTTAGGAGTCGTTTAGTAGGGTGTATTATTTTGATAATCCATGTATTAAAGTGTGACATTATTTAATACATTGTTTGATAGCAAATTTGGAGCAATGTATAACTAATACATCAAATTTGGTGGGATTAGTAATTCATGAATTACATCCATGGATAAATATGAGTAAAGACAAAAATGCCCTCAAATTCCTTTAAATCTTTTCTAAATTTTTTTCTATTTATTCAAAGTGAGTTATTTCTTTTCAATTTATCAAGATGATAACATCCCTTCAATAATTTTAGTCATTAAAAAAACTACTCCCTTGACTTAAAAATAATTATTGATCAAAATCCAAAAATAAATTGCATGATTGCATACAAGCTTTAATTTTGTAAATAGGATATATTACAAATAAAATATTATTTTTTTTGCTTAGCTTTAACACTCTACAAAATACAATTTTATGTTAACAACGATTCTATTGTCTCATTCAAAAGTTACATCTCCCTCCCTCCAACTTAAGAGCACCACAAAGTGGGAACAACAAACAAATGATGAACAAATAAAGAAAAGATAATTAAAAAAATAATTCCTGAAAGCAAATGATTAAATCTTAAAATTTCAAAGTAAGTTATTAGATATATTATTATTATTTTTTATTAATAAATAATATTATTTTTAAAATTTAATAATACATACTATTTTCAATACATCAAACCAACTACTGTATAAAAAATAATCTCAACATTATTAATTTCAATATTACTAATTTCATCATAATTAATACACCATATTCAATATTATTTTATACACTTTATCAAACTATCAAACGAGTTTTTCGTAATTTATAAAATGTAAAGTAAAAAGAAATTTTATTTTTACTATGGCGGTGAAGTCAAATGAAATGGAGAGAGTCCATGTGATACTAGACTGGCTATAACTTTTTCAAAAACTCACACAGATAGATATGTATGCCTTTTGAACTATTCTCCTTGAAATTAGTAAGTGGCCATTTCCTCTATTTCAATACAAGTCTCCAATTTTACTATTTTTTGTTTGTTTCAGAAAAAATATTTTTTGCTATATTTGATAATTATCTAATTTCAACATTTTTCCTTGCGTGTTTAAGAGCATAAAAATCAAAAAATTATTTTGGTACATTGCTTATATTTTTAATTTAAGATAATGAAATTTAAACTTCTTAGCGAATTAAACTAAGATAATTATATTCAAACGAAGAGAGTACTACTCAATTATAATGAACCACTTTGCATGCATTATTATGCTCAGTTATCTCAAATAATTTTGTCAAAAAATTTCACATTTGAATTTTATTGAACTTCAATATATTTCCAATTATAAGCTCATAGTTATGTACTTTTGAGTTTATTATAATTTTTAAAATTGTACAAGAATGCTTCGTGTTGTATCCCACATTTAAACACTAGTATTTAAAAGGACTAATGCACATTACCTAACATGGATGTCGACTGTAGGTATATTTACATTGCTGGAATGATGGTAGAATCGTACGTACTCCCTGTTATGAGCACAAATGCTGATGTGGAGGACAACTTGGCAGCCATGGTGGACAATAATATTTCTCAACCTAGAAGGAGCAAGCGAATGGCAATTCCCTCTAAAAGACTTACTGATTTCGTTGTGGGGTCCAGTACCAAAAAGTGAAGAGCAAGTTGGTGCAAGATAGTGAGTATTGCGTGTAATTTTGTATTAAGTAGCAGAGAGGAAAGTCAGGCTATTTTTGTGTGGAGTCTTCTATCTTCTCATCCCCTATCTTCCTCTGTGACCAATTCCTTGTAATTCCAAATTAGTGAGTTCAATATTACAACAGCTTCCTTGGTTATTTTTTAGTTGTATTACACTCCCACTTGGTGTATGCACTATATTATCTTTTATTAATTTTAAGTTAATGAATTGATATTAAACAACTATAACAATTATTTATGGCGCCGTTCTTGTTAGGATAATGATGCTATATTCTTTGTAGTTATTATATATAACGGTGGAATTAATTCAAATAGAGCTAATAAATTAGAGGTTGATTATTAGTTGTTCCAACGTGATGTCTTCTTGTTATTTCTTAATTATTAGGTGTCGCCTATTCTTGTGATTACCACCATCTTTCGGTGATAAGTAGAAATATATATTAATAAGAAAATAATGAGAAAAATAGAAAAGGAGGGCTCATGTATTGGCTAGGATATCCCATAAAATGATCACTAATTCAACGACTACCCACTTTATTTGATGAATGAAACAAAAGTTTGAATATTATAAAACAAAAAGTAAAGTTTATGCCAAAAAAAGAGGGTAAAGTGAAGCCGAAAAAAATTTGCAAAAAATGATTGAGAATGAGCTGTACATCCCTACTTGCATTTCTGTCTGTCCACTTTTAAAACAATTGAGGAAAAAGATGTAAAATTAATATGATTTGAATTATTTCTAAATATTTGCAGAAACAAAATCAATTATATTATGAATAGACTTTCCTTTTTCTCCTTGAATTATTTCCAAATATTTATGACTTGTGAATCGAATTTGAACCATAAATGGAAAGTAATTGAACAGTATTGATTTCATATGATGTGAATACTTTGGACGGTTTGACCAGCTACAGTATATTATCATAAGCTAACAGAAAAGCTTAACCTTCAAAGAGGAGTTCGGAATCAAAATATGTCATGAAACTAAAAAAAGTATCAAAATATGTCATGTACTTAAAATATTACCATAATATGCTTATTTTTAGTATTATTTTTAACGGAAGTTCAGAAACAGAGTTCAATTTTAGAAAAGTACATAACTCGATCTCTTTTTAAGAGAGTTATGCATTTTTTTTACATAACTCACTTAAAAAGAGAGTAATGTAATAGAAGTTACATAACTCTCTTTTTAAATGAGTTATGCATTTTTTTTACATATCTGACTTAAAAAGAGAACAAAATACATAATTCTCGTTTATAAGCCTACAACACATGAAAAAAACTAGACGACACATAAAAAAACTAGACGATGATAGTTCAATTATTTCTCATAATTAATATAAGCACATTATTAATCCCACATATAATAACCTGCCCTTCTTTTTCATTATGGTCTATTTCTTTCCTCTCTTTTTTTTCTAGAAATGAATTCGAATAATATAGGAGTGAAACTCGACAAATCATGAGGAAAATGTGTTATTCATATTTCATTTGATAGTCTAAGACAAATTGAAATTAAGCATTGAAAATTTTAAAGATTCTCGGGGGTGGGGGGAGGGAGATAGAAATGTGAAAGTATCGATGCAAATTCATAGAGTCATTTGATTAATCGCGTATCTTATTCCGTCGTGTATTTAGTTTGTATATACCTAGTTGAGGTTATAACTTTTTTGTCGCCACCCATGGAGAAAAGGCTACTGAATTTTTGCAATAAAAAAAATTACAAGTTCAAGTTAATACTTCCATCCAAATAACACTATTTTATGATATATAAATTTCTATTTTTATATACTACTGTATATCTGACATTTTATTTAAATGTGATTTGCATTAGCAAATCTATAAATGACTAAAATTAAAGTCAAAAATCTGAAACAATTTGAAATTTATGATTATTTCAGAATTTTATTCTTATGAAATTACGTACTGAGTTACATATTATTTTCACTATAAACAAAGACCAACTCACTTTTATAAGTCTACAACACATGAAAAAAATTAGACGACGATAGTTCTATTTTATAAGGCCTTTGTTATGCATTTTGTTCTCTTTTTTAGTGAGTTATGTAAAAAAAAATGCATAACTCACTAAAAAGAGAGTTATGTAACTTCTATTACATAACTTTCTTTTTAAGCGAGTTATGTAAAAAAATAAAATGCATAACTTCCTTAAAAAGAGAGTTATGTATTTTTCTAAAATCTTAACTTCGTTTCTAAACTTTCGTTAAAAATAATATATATAGAATTAAGCATATTATGGTAACATTTTAAATACATGACATATTTTGATATTTTTTTTTAGTTTCACGGCACATTTCTATTCCGAACTCTTTAAAGAGGAACAAAATTTAAGGTGGAACGATTCCATTGGCAGCTGGCAAAGTGCATACTCTCAAATTTAAGAGTTTAAGTATCCATTTTTCATTATACACAAAATAAGCAGAAAATCTTAAAGTATTCCATAACTCATTTATTGTTTGTTCGTATTAAGAGTAAGACATTTGAATATTTTAGGGTCTAAACATAAATAGTGATTTTTTAAAAGTTGAATGCGTATAATTTATTCCTATTTTAAAACTAATAAATATAATAAAATAATTAATAATTATAATAACAACAACCAAATAGGGGTGACAGTGACGATATATGCTATATATTCGCTAGTGGTTGTTGTTCGTGGAGGTGATTTGAGGTTCTGCAACAGTAGCAGATGATTAGTGGTGGTGGTAGACAGTGGCGGAGCCAGGATTTTAATTGAGGAGGTTCAGAAGTAAATATACGAACTAGTCGAAGGGGCTTTAACCTCTACTATATATGCATAAATAATATATACAATCATGCAAAAATAGTATAAAAATAATATAATTTTTCGTCGAAGAGGGTTCAGATGAACCCCTGAAACACATGTAGCTCCGCCCCTGGTGGTATATTGTTTATAATGATGGTTGATGGTGGTCTTTGGAGGAGGCGAATTAGGGTAGAAGTTACTATGAGTGTAGGATGTTGTATCTTTTGTTATATAATTTGGTGTATCTTTTTTACGGTATTATTGAATATGTTGATTTCTAGTATATCTTATTCTTTTTACTATTTTTTATCTAAATTATTTTATTTTGAGTCGGGAATCTATAACCTCTTTATCTCACATCTGAGGTAATGAACTACCCACTTTGTGAAAATATAGTTGTTGTTGATGGTGATCTTGGTGGAGATAGTAAGTGATCGTGGTGTGTTGCTACATTTTAATATTATAAATATTATTAAAGTGTCATATTGAAGTGCATTGAAATGCTGCATGCTGGAGCATCTATAGATTTTCATCTCCCACGTTTCATTGTGGAAAAAATGTGTTTTGATGACTCCTCTTCCATGTTTGGTTGTGGAAGAATGCATCTGGGCATTTCTCTTTGATAATTCCTGTAATATTTTATTTATTATTCACCCATTATTCTATGCATGTTTTTATGTCATATAACTTGTGTAATATTTAAACTTTTATTTTACTCAACTTAATATTCATTACTTTCTCATTTACTAAATGAAAGAAATAATATATCTATATAAAATGTGTTTTCTTTCTTGTATTTGTGAGAGAGAAAAACGTAGTATATTGTAAGATATAAAGTGGATGACAAAAGAGAATTGAGTTGAGACAAAAAAAATATTCTAAGTTTATAATTAACTATATTCACTATACAAAGTGAGTAATTATAATAGTGAAAAAGAGAATCGAGATAGAAAAAAGAAAAAAAAAAAGAGAGAGAGAGAGAATCGAGACAAAAAATATTTTAAATGGAGCTTTGTCTTCAATTAATTCTAAGTTGCTTGAGTTGTACATCGTGATGAGTTATTGTATCATGGAGGGGATAAATCAAGAGTGATACTGCAAGATCGGTGTAAATTACCTTAAAGAGAGTTATAATATCCGTGTCTCAACCTGAATATTTATTTATTCAATTTTATTCATTTTATCTTTCATATATAATTTAATTATTGTCGTATATTACATCAATAAGGTGCGATAAAGATAAGTGGTGGTTAGTTATTGTTTGGTTATAATTTAAATTGAGACTTCCAATAAAGGAAAAATATGACAGTATATGAGTGTGTAGATTAAATTACTAGGACCTAAGTCGCTAGCGAGTAGCCGAGTAGTAAATGCATTGGTACTTACAGCACACAAAAGCTAAAAGTGTACTTCCTTATTAACAGTCGGCGAGTATTTGGGGAATGGTATAATTATTGATCGGAAAGTGCTGAATGATCATAATTTTTTGACTCAAATTTGATTATTTTCATAGTCTTGTTTAGATTTTACTATATTTTATCATAAAAAGGATAAAAAAAAATTAAAAATTAACTAATTTATAGTGAGAATGTAATTTTTTTTCCATTGCGATTAAATTATGATCGAAAAATTATGAACAAAAGAATTTTTCTTTATTGACCATCCATTAAACTAAAGTAGAAGTCAGCAAACGTGAATTTTAATTAGCATTAATTAGACCCCACAATGTGGACAGCCAACATTTGAATAGGCCTGTCCGCTGCTACTACTAATAGTTTGTACTTAGTAGTATTCAACACGCCTATGCCTTAAGGTAACTCCCCCACTTCTCTGACTCCTTCCTTAACCAAAATTTTCAATTTCAGAGACTTAATTACAGAAAGTGGGAGACTATATATTCTTGGAAACAAGGGATCTTTTTTTCCTTATTGGATCGTGTTCCAGAATTTTCATTGAATTTTGAGTAGGAGATCTACCTATCTATCTATCTGCAGAAGAAGAAAAAAAAAATAATTGAATGGCAACTTTTGGAGGGACAACACAGAAGTGTAAGGCCTGTGAGAAAACTGTCTACTTGGTGGATCAACTTAAGGCTGACAGCAAGGTCTATCACAAGGCTTGTTTCAGATGCAATCATTGCAAGGGTACTCTTAAGGTCATACTATATCCTCTTTTACATGGACTAATTGAGATCATCTGTGATCAACGTTTATCCTGAAAGTAGTAGTAGTAGTATTTTTTTTTTTTTATTTGTAGGGATTTTCTGGTTTTGGTTTTGTTGAAAATGAATGTTTTGGCTTGTTCAAGATCGAAAAACACGTAATACATGTTAATTAAACTTGAAGCTAGTAGGCAGGATTGTTTGTTAAGTTAAGGTTATAGCTTTGATGACATCTTGATAATGATGAAGCGATCTACAGTGAGTTCTCTGATCTCTTATCTCTGTCTTCTAGTGTTAGCCATAGTAAATTATCCATACATTATACATGGAAGTTACCATGGGGAAATGGTTCATTATGTAGTTTTAACTTATATGTATGCACCAATAGACCAACGATAGCGTAACGAATTTTTACATTATAAGATCACCAAAAGATATCTATAAGTAACGTTCCATAAAAAGTGAGATCTGTAATTTTGAAAACAAGGTAGGTAACACGACCTCATAATACATTTTGTATTCATCCGGTCGTCGTTGGTATCAAATGAGGTTTTTATAGAATCTTTGAAAAAAGACTTCCTTGGTACGAAAGAAAATACTTATTATCTTTGGGATCTGATCCTGCACCACTGCTCAAGAATTTAAGGATAGATTGTCCTATAAACAGAGGTTCTAATAAATTTCCAATGCATGAACACAACCATATACTGTTGTTTTTCACATCCAATCTAATAATGTTATTTTTCTACTGTTTAATGAGTATTGTTTGTCATTAAGAAAAAGCCATGTAGCAGAAATTTGAAATCCATAGTAGGTATAATTCTGAAAGATGGATTATTTTTATTGGATTATTTAAAATATTGATAAAGCTAGTGCAATCAGGAGGAAAGTGGTTGACTTGGCAGGCTGGCTAATCATTTTATGGCTTCTTTTCACTTTTTTTGTTTTTTGTTTATTGTCTTGCTACATTGAAGATTTGAATTCCTTGCTTTTGGTTCTCTTTAGTGATTCTTTTCATTTTATATCTTGTATTTTGCCATCAAAAAACTTTTCATAAATGTTCTAAATGATATATATCAGAGCAGTACCAATATTGATCATATTGCTAACTTAAATATTGCCTTCTTTCACTCCTCAGCTAAATTTCAAAACATAGTGTCAGGGATAAATCATGATTTGTAACTTCTGATTTATCGTTCAGTTGTGTAAGTGTTGGCGTTTTTTTGGATGTTTATCGTTAAAGAAGGGCAGCCCGGTGCGCAGGGTTCGGGGAAGGAACCGACCACTAGGATCTACTGTACGCAGCCTTACCTTGCATTTCTGTTAGATGTTGTTTTCAAGGCTTGAACCCGTAGCCTCCTGATCACATGGCAGCAACTTTACCAGTTTATGGTACTAATAACATAGTATATTCTTCCTTTCTCCTCGAATAACTTCTCATAACAACGCTGATTCTCCTATTAGTTAAAACATGAATTAGAAGATCTGTTTTATTTTGAAAAAGATAGTACAAATGATGACTTTTTTCACTTCTGAATTTTGATTAGTTATTCGGTGACATTTCTGTGGATCTATTAAAACGATAACCCTACGCTTAATTAATGTACAAACTTTGGCCTCACTCTCTGGTTGAGTAGTTACGCGTCCTGTTTGCAGTTTATTCTCTTCCAATTATCTCTAGACACACCCTCAAATCAACAGCTAATTGGCAAGCTGCCGCAACATCACTCTTGGTTTGTGTGGAAATCATAGCTCTGCCTACCGGTAATGGTCCATTCTACTGGAGCAATGACACTGGTGGCTCATCTTCCTCCAATTTGGAAAAACCACAGGAAATTTTCATGTCTTACGACTTCATTACCACAGAATGCTTGTTGGAAGCTTTTATATCATTGTGCTTCTTGATTTGGCATACACATAAACGATATACGGCTAATTGCCATGTAGTCTAGGTTGACGAACTGTATGATGTCAACTACACTCTGATGTGTCTTTATCATCACTTCCATGCTATTTTTCATTGATCAATAAAGATATTTTGCGGTCTTAATTTCCTTGTCATTTTTAAACTTCTGCAGCTAAGTAACTACAATTCCTATGAAGGGGTTTTATACTGCAGACCTCACTTTGATCAACTATTCAAAATGACTGGAAGCTTGAACAAGAGTTTTGAAGGTTAATAGAGCTACCAAGCTGATATTTATTATGTGTCTTTTTTTCATCTTTTATATATTTCGTTGAAGCTTGATCTCACTTGTTCGTTATATTGTTTGTAGTAGGGGGTCCAAGAACAGCCAAAGAAAGATCTCTTGATAAGGTATTCCATGATTGATTGATTTCTAATGTCAAGATCTTCGATGATCCCTTAAGCTTACACCATTCTCATCTTTTTATCCGTTGATCTCACTTGTGTTGCATTATCGATTTTCCAGACACAATCAAACAACAAAGTTTCAGCTTTGTTTGGTGGAACTCAAGATAAATGTGTTGCATGCAAGAAAACTGTCTACCCCCTGGAAAAGGTAGTGGCATATTTGTTTTCAATGCTGAAGCAATTAGTGGAAAAGGAGCTAGGAAGGTTTAGCGCCATATTTACCTTCTTAAAATGTGTTAAATTTCTCTTAAGAAATCTAAGCTTGTGACTCCTAATTAGTCAATCTATATGTGTTCCATCACCATTTGAAAATAAGAAGTTCTGCATTGTTGAAGCTATCTTCTTCTTCTTAGATCAACAGATACTTATATGGTTACTGCTATTTCACAGGTGGCTGTTGATGGCACTTCATACCATAGGCCTTGTTTCAAATGCAGCCATGGGGGCTGTATGATCAGTCCATCAAATTATGTGGCCCATGATCACAAGCTCTACTGCAGGCACCATCATACGCAACTCTTCAAGCAAAGAGGTAACTTCAGCCACATGGAAGACCATGATAAAATTAAAGGGGTGTCTGAGAATGGAAAAGCAATGAGTCCTGCCTGATGAAAATTTTCGTGTTCGTGTGATTTTGCAATACGACATCGAGAACCAGCCATCTGGCCTGAATCAGGTGCAGAGGTTAAACACATATATACAAGAGGGTTATTTACAATGCCAATATATAATATTTTCATATGAGAGTCAACAGAGTTTCACTTCATTTCTCTCTTTTTTATCTTGGGAGTGTGTTTTACTTGATAAATCAAATGATTTTGCCTAATGTATGTACAATGTGATTGTTCTTGTGGTTGTCTGGAAATTGGAGTGGCTTTTATCAGGGAAAGGTCTAATTTCCTTGGCTCATATAAACTAAGTAAATTCATTTTTCATTTTCCTTTGTTGCAGTTTCTTTTGACTACTCATGCTCAGTTGCTAATCCAAATTATGTTCCTTAGAAGGTAACAGAGAAAAAAGGCTTAGCCATTTTACCCTCTCTGTATTTTAGTGTCATGGCAAACTAGTCATGATCTTATAACTGTTGAATGATGACGGGAACTTGAAAAGTTAAAATAAAAACGATGCTGCAAAAATAAAAATAAAAATATGTTCGGTAATAACTCGCCCAACCCACCTAAATTTAAAAAGTTCAAATCATGACTCATTTGTTGACTTGACCCAAAATGTAAAACCAAATGACCTATCAAACTTATTATCACATAATATTTCAACCCGATTGGATCGATATGTAACCCAGACTTAAACATACAAAATTAATCGTGGAGATTGGAAACTTTTTAAATTTGAAAAAAGAATAATTAAGTTAATTATTTAAGACAAAATATCACCTTTAGTATTTTGATTCAATTGATTTTGATCAAATCAAACTTTGTGCACACAAAACTCTCTTAACTCATCTCTGCAGCAACAATGTAGTGTGTAAGTCATTTAGCATCAAGAAAAATAATCTTGCATTTTTAACTCCCCTAAAGTAGTATGCTTAGAGCTGAAACGTCCCATTGATTTCCAGTTCCTCATCTTCTTCCTCGTCAAACTTCAAATGCGCTTGCTTTCGTGGCGTAAAGCCAATCGCTTAACTTGCGTTAAACCCAAATGTCGAATCTCTTATTCTTCAACGTTCACATTTCCCGCCATCTCCCAACACCAAATTCCCAGCCAGAATTTTCACATACCTCGAAAAGAATTGTCTAAATTGCTACACAAACGCCCACCAAAATCCCAACTAGAGCAAATACATGCCCAAATACTCATCCAAGAACACTCATCAACTGCTTCTTTAGTTAATTCTCTGATTCACTGCTACCTACATATAAAGGAAGTTCCTTCAGCAAGATTATTGTTTCTTCAATGTCCTCTGCCTTCACCGCCCATTCTAATATGGAATGTTATGATCAGAGCTTACTGCAAACTCCAAAATTCTTCAGAAAGTTTCAGTCTTTTCCGCCATCTCTTGAATTTAGACCACCTCACTATTCGGGTTCTTCCGGATGAGTATACGTTTACGTTCATTGTTACGTCATGTGCGCACCAAAGATCAGTTGTACAGGGAAGAATTGTTCATGGGTTGGTGGCGAGGAGTGGGCTTGAGTCGAATTTATTCGTGGGCAATTCGTTGATTAATATGTATGGGGTTTTTAAGATTACGGATGATGCTTACAAGGTTTTTGATAGAATGTCGGAAAGAGATGTGTGCTCTTGGACAAGTTTGGTATGTGGGTATGCAAATAATGGTGAGATGTATCAAGCTTGTGAAATCTTTTATAAAATGCCTGTGCGAAATGATGTTTCTTGGGCTGTTATTGTATCGGGTTTTGCTGGAAATGGAAAGTATATGGAGGTACTATTATGTTTGAATGAAATGTTTTGTTCCATTGAGGATAAGGTAAGGCCGAATGAGGCTGTTCTTGTTTGTGCTCTATCTGCTTGTGCTAATCTTGGGGCCTTAGAACAGGGAAATTGGATTCACGCATATATTAAGAGGAATGGAATTCATGAAAGTTCAAATATATCTACTGCTCTTATTGACATGTATGCAAAATGTGGTAGAATAGACATTGCAAGATTGATTTTCAACAGAATTCCAAGACCCGATGTACACAATTTCACAAGTATGATATCGGGGTTATCATATCATGGGCTCGGTGAGCATGCCTTAACCGTGTTTAACAGGATGTTAGATGAAAATGTTAATCCAAATGAAGTGACTATTATAGGGGTGCTTAATGCGTGCAGCCATTCAGGTCTGGTGGAAGAGGGTTCGTCAATCTTCAATAACATGGAGAACTTAGGGGGACTTGAACCTCAGATTGAGCACTATGGCTGTTATGTAGATTTACTTGGCCGTGCTGGATACTTGGAAAAGGCACTTGAAGTTGTAAAGAGTATGCACATAAAACCTGATATAGTCATATGGAGGGCTTTGCTCAGTGCCTGTAGAATCCATCGTAATATTTTCCTTGGCAACGGCATTATAGATTTTATAAAGCAGCTTAACTCTGATGGACCAAGTGGAAGTGAGGTACTGCTCTCTAATCTGTATGCATCTCTGGGCAACTGGGAGAAAGTTTCCGAGTTGAGGAAAGCGATGGGTCAGAGGAAGACCCAATCGGACATTGGATGCAGTTGGATCGAGGTGAATGGTGTTGTTCACGAGTTTCGTGTTGCTGATAAGCTACACCCGCAGATTTTGGAAGTTCTGGACTAATTAAACGAACTTTGGATAGTGCTTTCCTAGAGGCATTATTGCTAACAGCATACGTACGTTCATTGAACGAGAGAATGAGGAAGCAGCAGCTTGGCTTGGTAAAAAGCTAAGACTTTAGCATTTGGTTCCATGAATCTGCTTGGAGATTTGAATTGACATATTATGGAGTTAAGAATTTGTTGTGACTGTCAATCATAATTGAAGGCCACTTCTGAATTTTATGACCAAGAGATACGTATTTTACAGCCTGCTTCTGATTTTTATACTATTAGAAGAAGAATATTTCTATGATGACTACTCATAGTAGTTAGTTGAGGGAAAAAGCACTTATATCTGTAAAGAATGTTGCACGAACTGTTCGTAGCAGAGGGTAATCTGTAAGAATTTTTAACTTTACAGGACGGGAATTGAAGTCTGAGGTTCCTATCTTTTTTATCTCATTTGTCAGGTTCCTATCATCTTTATCGTTCAGTGATTTGGAACCCATGATACCAGCCAACGGAAGGTTTGCTTTTGATATGAGGTCTCATGCATAAGGTGCAGCAGAAAGTTAACCTCTTTAGACATGTTTTTTTTTTTTTTTTTTAAATAGATAGGGCAGCGAAAAGGGGTTAAAATGACTCTCACTGGATTGAAATCTTTCAATAGCTTTCAATAAACTTTTAACAGCTTTCAATGATTTTATTAAGCACTGAGGAGCTTTAAATAATCACCTTACAATAGAAAAATCAGCAATATTCAAAATTCAAACTAACTAAAAAATCTCAACAAATCAAACAACCTAACTTAAATTCAAAATTCAAATTCATCCTAATCTAAATAATTTATTTTGCTAAAACTAGTGCAGTAACTTAAAGCAATTTCCAACAAGACATGATATATTTCTCAATTGTATGAGTGGCCGGTATATCAGATTGAACGAGGGATGGAAAGGATATTCTGGTATTCAAGTTATCCGCAGAACTACACAATAGTGGAAGTAGAGACCCCTGGAGCTCCTTCAGGTCAATTATATTGCGAAGCCTGACGAGTGACAATGGTTCACAGTACGACTGCTTTATTAGTGCCCCGAACTTAATCTCTAACTTCTTGCATCTCTGTTCCTCTTTCTTTTCTTTAGGTATATCTCATTTGTCTTCTGTGTCATTTTCTGCATTCCTTTTCGGATATGCTTTGGCTTCTTTCCATGAAATTGTCACTAGATGCCGAGTTCATTCTCCTAGTAAGTAATCAATGAAAATGTGTGCAATTTATTTCTCCTATGCTTTCTCTCTTTGTTAATTTTACTTGCAACCTCGTTTCATCTTTTGTATCACGCTTTTATCACTTGCAGCATAAGTTCTTGAGATATGTTGATTTTCTGCATCCATCTCACATGACCTTATTTCTTCTACATTACTTGGTCCATTTTAGACTACCTCAAAAGCCAACCATATATTTTCCGGTGTATCTTGACATTGATCAGATGCTGTCAAGGTGTATTCACCACAAATTTTCAGACATGATTAGCCATACTGAAAATTGTAGAGTGATCTTTTGAATTAGAATGTCTGGGTCTATATCAAGGCCACAGCCTTCAAGCTCTTTCTTTTGTGGTCTGTACAACAACGAAAAACCCAGTGTAATTCCACAATTGTGGTCTAGGGAGGTAGAGTGTACGCAGACCTTACCCCCTACCTTAAGAAGCTAGAGGGGTTGTTTCTGGTAGACCCTCAGCTCAAAGAAAGATATAAAAGAAAGCATAGCAACAAGCACAAACTACAATAAGATAGTACAATAGTCGAGGCTAAAGAAACAACACATAGTAATAAAAAATCTAATAATACGAAAAGGCCAAGAATAAAACTTAATACTCAGGGAACTTTCTTCAGGATTCCAATAAATAATTCCGTATGAAATATCTGGGTGTTAAAAGCTATGTGGTTACCTAATCCCAGCATTTGCAACTTAACAAATTGATATATGCTCCCTTTGTTTTGAAGCAAAATGTCTTAATTGAATTTCAATAGGACAATTGGATGCAGATACTTATTAGGGACTTGCAGTGGTTTACCAAAGCTAATGGACCTTCACCTTTCATAACATTACCATCATTCCCTGGTGCTTAAAGACGTAGAAGATGCAAAATCCTTGCACTTGGTGCTTAATTAGTAGTTTTCTTAGATTGGAAAATTGCAAATCAAATATTGAAGGTCCTACAAATAGATATGATATGACACATTTTTTGTTAGGACCACAGGTATATTAAAATGTGATTCACCCAAGCTCCTGTGGTCAAGAACCAGTGGCACAGTTGGCTAAATTTCTAGCATCCTGTCTTCTGATTTCATCGGAGCAGCTTGTAAAGGCGTTCGAGAAAAAAGCAAATCTAGCTAAATAAAAGACAAGGACAATAGTTGATTTGGTTTTGATTTAGTAGCACAGACATACAAAAAAATAAGGTCTTTGAACCAGTAATTGTTGAAAATATGTCTCAGAAATAAAGAAAGAACATATATTTTTAGTAGTTTTTAATTATTAGAGTACTTAGGAATTAGTTGTCCCTTTATTATTTGAATAGGAATTAGTTATCCCAGTTAAAATTGAAGTGTGGTTAGAAATTTAGCTATAAATATATGTTTTGAGTTATTAATAAAATAATTCTCTTTGACAATACTATTGCCGTATTTTATTTTTCGCCAACTCTTTCTCTGTTATTTCTCCAATTTCAAAGCTAAAAACCAACAATAATGAATCAAACCCGGTAATATTTTTGTATACCATTTTACAGGAGCCAAATTTGAAAAAGCTATCTTTTGTTTTCTTCAACTAGTATTATAGGGAATAGGCTGGTAGCTGGGAAATGTTTTTTTTTTTTTTTTTTTTAAAAAAAGCAGGATCTAATAAATGGCTTTGTGGGGAAACCAGAAGATGAGCATTATGCACATGCAGGCTTGTTCTAGTGCAACAAAAGAAGACTGAAATGATTGCTTTAAGTCAAAAATGAACAAAGCATTATTACTACTTATAATATATTCTTAAACTTTGCTCATCAGTAGTTGTCCCATTTATTATACCTGTCACAAAGAATGCTTGCTGCTTTATTATATATACATACCCCGCAGGCCGTAAGTCATATAATGATTAAGCAGATTACTTTCCCCACTCGAATTGGCATCTGAGAATAATTTGCTTTAAACATGGACCATCCTATCATATATATATATATATATATATATATTGAGTGTGTGAATAAAAGTTCATACTGATAGCGGAAAAGAAAAGGAAGTTACGTATGATAAGGTGTAGAAATATTCTTAATAGTATGATACCTTTTTTAAGGAGAACCGTACGAATTTGGTCCAAAACAGAAAATATCGCACCGTGTTAAAGAGCTTTTTTGAACCGGACATATCAAAGGTGGCCAGGTGATCCATTTTTAGAATTTGATTTTAGTTTTATGCTACCTATTGGGGTTTCTTTTCTTAGTGGATCCTAAAATAATCTTAGTGATGCCATTCCTGTGGAATATTAAGTTAAAAGCATTTTACTTTTCAAATTATTGCTGCTATTATTTGTTAAGATAGTGATTAGTATATTAAGTTTGTGGAAGAGGGCGTCATCATGGGAATGTAGGTTGCCCTTATCGTTTTGTATAATGTGCCGAATAATACGTGAAAGTATCATAACATCTACAGGAATTTCTGAATCTCTTCTTAGATCTCTGTTGAATCAAAGAATTCCTTCGCGTCCTTTACACCATCCGTACCTCACTTATGAAATTACATTAAGTATGTTACTGTTGTTATCGTCTTTTAGACCATTTGAAAGCATTAAAGTAACAGAGAAAATGGTCACTGTGTGAGTCACTTCTCTCCCAAAGAAGAAGAGAACGAATTACGTCCTAATTTGGCACAGCCTTTAGTTTTTCAAGAATAATTTAACTTATATTCACTGATTACATGATGAAGAATTTACATTATCAGTGCAATTTTGGCCTTGTTAGAAGGTTAGTTGGCTGTCTTAATTTTTAAGTAACTAATTCTTTATGTGACACTATTTGATTAGGTACAACATTTAAGAAAGAAAGGAGTAAGAGTTAAAGAAAGAAATTAAAGGAGTAAGACTTTTGAAATTTGTGGAGGTCTAGAAAAAATCATTTTATTTAAGGATAAAATTAAAGGAGAATTTTAAAATTAAGTTACTCCTAATAATAAAAAGATGGCGTTCTTTTTGACACGTGTCAGTGAGTAATAATTTTTCTTTATTTTGTTGGTGAAAGTAATAATTTTTCATTCCAATATTATGCACATAATATAAAGTATCTAATTGATTTAAACTTCCTAGTCCTACTAGTAGTGTAGTATTTTTGAATTTTAGACGAAGTTACTGCTATTGCAAATCAACTTCCTCTGAGGTAAAATTAAAAATATTATCCGGTCACTGAAAGATCATATTTGCTCTAGCACTTGAACTCTTGAAGGCCACATTATGGAGCTATCCCAGTGCCCACACACATACCAAAGTAAAGAAATAGGGAAGAGTTCTAAATCAACCTTATGATGAATTCTGCAATTCTCAGGGTTTAGGTTGAATTAGGCTCAGGGTTTATTTTTTAATGTGATATTAACGCAGGACTGGCTCGTCCCAATTCTCACTTCCGATATACTTGGGCCTTCATATTAAATTGCTCACGGCCCTTAAAGAGTGAGTGGTCCCTTTAACATGATTACGAGTTGAGTTAGGCTAACTTTCATTTCCTCAACAATAATTCAACTCCTAGGTTACGTTTATTATCAAGCTATTACATGATTTATCCCATGAAGACTTATAAGAGCCATTCTTAGTAGGGCATCCACTCAGGCGGTCTAGAAATTCGATTAGCCTACGTAGGAATGATTAGATAGGTAGAGCATTTTATGGGGTTATGTGTTTGTTTCTGATGAATAATAGTAATGCATAATGGAATGCTCCTATATACTGACGTTTGACTAGCAAAGGCCCCCATTTCATTTGGCAAATCAAAAAGCATTATTAAGGATAAATATATACCATCATATAGATGAAGCTCAGCATATCCTACCAAATAATAATGCACGCATGCATATCATACTTTTTGCTTGCTGTCTTGTTTGTGTGTTCTCTTCATACTTTCACTCTCAATTAATATCTTACTTTTTCAATTTCCACTCTCATTTTTATCTTCCATTGCTGGCTGGCTGGCTGGCTTTTCCATTTGTGTGTTCCCTTTTTGCTACAAAAGTTGGACTTATTAAAAAGCATTATATTGCGCACTCATCAATATTAGGATATATTACTACACCTCATGATTCTATTCCTAGGAGCAACTATTTATACTTCTATCATTGTTGGGTAAAATTTTGGATTAATACCCTTTTCCTTTTCTATTTTATCTAAAGTCCAAACTTGCCATGTACTAGCAGAAATAAAATAAAAAAGTTTGCCATGAAGGGGAAATCTCTAGCATGAGATGGGAGTCCAAATTCTTCAAGAAATCTCTAATTTTACCTTCTAACTTTTGACTATGATGAGTGAGAGTTACTCTCGGTTTGGTACTTTTCTAAAGGTTTAAGGGTAAAAAGGAGACCTTTTACTCGACGGGGAGAGTAATATTAGATCAAAACCTTGTTTTTTGATAAGCATAGATACAGGTAAATCTGTCTATCAAGACTAGAATTGAAACTGAAATCTTATGGTGCTCAATCCAACTTGATTGAACCATTATGTCACACCTTGAATGCTAAAATTGCTCAATTTCAGATAGTATAAAAACAAATTTAACCATTTTTTCTAATAAAAATAAAATAATGACATGCCTAGTTCATTTGTTCTAATTCACGATCGAAGGATTACATCTCAATCGGTATTATAAAATATAAATATTCATGTTCATTTAATGTCTGCTCTCTACAGTCAAAAATAAGGATGAAACTTATAGAAAGAAACTTCGAATAGAACTACTACTCTAGTTTTGCGCAAGGTGTTAAAAACACGGAACTCATCAAAAATAAATTGCTGTAAAAGCTGAGTACAACCACTTACCTATAGATTTCACTTTCAACCTTCTTAAATATCTTCTATTATTCATTCACGTACCTACCCATCTACTCTACAAAAAAATTGGTAAAAAGGATAATCTGATTAATTCGTACGACTGATTTAGTCAGACGCAAATAATACTAGTAATTCATTTAACGTTCGAATTCAATTAGAATCCAATTAAGTAAACAAAATTTGGTGCTTCGAACAAAGCCCACAATAATTTTCAATTAAAAAAGGGACTCCAAATGATTACAAAAGTTAACCAATGTGAGTTTTTTTTACTTTCTTCTTTTTTGCTGTACATGTCATTAATTCTGCATAGCTCTAATTTAATGATGGAAAACTACCCATCTCCAACCATCTGCTTTTTTTTCTTTTTCTTGGTGGAAGTGATTAATTTTTCCTTCATCTAGTCCAGAATCTCATACACAAAATCCACATAGAAGCATGCATATCAAATTAATCTCTCAGCTTGTAGCCTCAGATATGCTGTGGAGTTTGGGATGCCATGTTCTTGGTTTTGCACCTGTTGAGCTCCTATGTTTTTCTTGTTTCACCTGAGAATTTCACATTTGCATCGTTAATTAATGAATACTTTGTTGTAATTTTTGTTATATAAACTAGAACCCCAAGCTGGTATTAATCGACGGTAATATAATTTTTTTTTTTGGTCTATATTATAAAAAGAATTAACTATATTTGAAAGTCGAAAAGAAACAAACAAAAACTTATCGCCTTTATCCTATCCTCTTCATTTATTTTCTGTATGATACACATAATTCTGCGCAAAGTCGTTTGTTTCTTTCTTCTTTTTTATTTTTCTTTTAATTTCTTCTCATCTTCAATTAGGAAAAAAAACATCCCGGTATTAATTCCTTCTTCTAGAAATATTAGTTGGGGTATCATATTAGTTAGTGGCTACTTTCATGACTCGGATCCTAACCTGTATTCTATAATTACACGAAGACAACTTACAATTAGAAGCAAGTGCAATAATAATAGATACAAAGTCTAGAAAGCCATCAAGTTAATTTTGAATTTTTTTTAAAAAAAAATGAAAAACTCACCTGTTTGGAGTTGTCCAATTCAGATCTTCTAACAAGTCCATGTGAATTCGTTGATTTCTCAGTCTTTTCTCCGGATTCTAGCTGCTGCTGCTTCATCTTCGAATACTTCTTAGCCCATAACCCTTTCATCACCTCTGCATAATTAGCAACACAAAACATTATTATAAAACTCAATAATTAAGGACACAAAATTAGTTCAAAGAAAGAACTAACTAATAACTAACCTTGAGTAGTAATTAGTCGGTAAACATGACCTAGAACAAGAGTATCCGTCGGCTTGAGTAGCTTAATACGCGTTATACGAACCGGAATATTACCAGTAGTAGCAGTATTTGTTGCAGTCGTGCTAGTATCTTTTTTGGCGGTGGGGGTGACGGTGGATATAGCAGTGGTAGTGGTGGCGGGGTTAGTGGGGGGACACAAGGTGGTTGTGGTAAGAAGAAGAGCAACATAATGGCCTGGATTCATCTTCATGATCTCGTTAGCAGTGACAGGCCAATAGAGCTTGTCAACTCTACCACTTGGGTGTTGTATGAGCAAAGTTGCATTATCAATGGCTTGGCAGTTGCCCATTTCTCTCAATTTACTGTAAGTTTTTGCCTCTCTCTCTCTGTGACTTTATCTAATGTTTTAGTGGAGAAGAAGTAGCAGTGTTTAAGTGAAGGGATCGGAGATAACGAAGCACAGCAGGGGTCTCTTTATAGCCACACTCAACTAACCCGGCCCCACCCACCATTTTATTACACCCCCCCCCCCTCCCCCAAAATGTAATGTATAAGGGTGTATTTTTTTATATATACGTAATTTTTCAATTCAAATATTCTATCTGACAAATCTAAAGATCATAAAATTGAAAGAATTATTCATTTTTTTCTCTTTACTTCTTAAATTTCATATAAACTGAGATATTTAAATTAAGGTGAAGGAAGTATCTAATTTCTCTGTGAGCTCAAACTTATATTCTCTATGCTACTGTTTATCACATGTGGACTTAATTGAATCCCTTAATAAAAACTAACTTCCTCGTGAGCTCAAACTAGTTGAGTATATTTTTTCTATTGTAGGTGTTATCATGTGTGGACTTAATTGAAGGTAGCCCTTACTGAAAATTTAGCATCTCCGGGACCGGGAGCTCAAACTTATATTTCTACGTGAAAAGTGTCCGTCACATTTGGAACTAATAATGAAAATCCCGTTTACTAATGAGTGACTATGGACGTATTATGTGACCAACTTTTTAAACAGAGTACAATAACTTACGCGAAATAGATAGTTTAGGAACAAATTTGAAACAGTTTTTCTTCGTTTAATTTCATTAAATTTTAGTACTACTCCCTCCGTCCCAAATTATGTGTCGTCGTTTTTTTTTTTGGTCCGTTTCAAAAAGAATATCGTCTTTTCTTATTTGGTAAGTTTTTAAATACACAATTATAATTTTACCCTTAGTTGTCCCACTTGATTTTAAATACTATTATTTTATTTTTCAATTAAAAGTGGTGTCACTTGATTTTAAATACTGTTACTCCTTTTTTTAACAAGGGTAATTTTGTAACTTTAACAAAATCAATATTTATTTTTTAAATATCGTGTTCGATCAAATAACGATACATAATTTGAGACGGAGGAAGTACTGCACAATGTTTGATTTTAAACTGCTTTAATTTAATAATGAGAGATAGGTTTATACGAAGATTTTAAGGACCAGCTGTTGTGCAATAGAGTAGCACTAGTGATAGTGAATAATGAGAAGGTATTGCTATTCTCTTACGTAAACACAATACTTTACGTCATTCTACTGCCAAAGTTTTTAACCAGTGCAGTAACTCTACTGACGCGCCAATTTCTACCTACTTCATTCCAACAACTTTGTGCAAATAAAATTAACACCAAATAAATTATTTATCCAAAAGATGGTAAGAAAACGATGGTACTGCTCCCCGTGACTTTTTTTTAAAAAATATTTATTTTGTTTTTAATGATACTAATTTATCATCATATAAGTATTGTAGTAGACTTATAACTTTAAGCTTTAATAAATGTTGTCATATAATGCCTTCAAAATTGAAATTTGACTTAAAAACAAATTAAAAGTTGAATTTGAAATTTTCATAACCAAACATAATTTTTCTTATAAAGTAAAAAATTGTTTTGAAAAAAAAAGTCTACAAGTATACTCTGTACTAGCTTAATTGGTAGTGGGAAATTACAAAATCTTGTCATATTTCTTTATATTTCATGTCTCATCAAACTATGTCACATGAAATGAATTAGGACGGAATGAGTATTAAACTTGGAAATTGAAGTAGACGCGATAGTTGTAAATGTGGGTAAAGAAGGGAAAGAATTGACGGAGACAATAGGGGGATGTTTGGCATTGCTCACCAAACAAAACAAAAATTAAAGCGTGAAATTCCGTGAGGGAAATAATAGAATGAGTTTTCTCATGATTGTGGGGCCCACGCGAACATCCACAGAATAAGCATGCACCACACCCAAACAGTCCTCATGAGTGCTTGTCGCGTGTGAAATCCCATACATAAAACGTTTCTTTTTCCCTTTTTTACCTTTTCTCAATAAATAAATAAATTGTTTTCTAGTAGTAAGGAAAAAGTGAATTAAAAACAAATTTGTTTTCCTCTTTTATATATATATATATATCGTGCAATATGAGACATTTATTTTTGTCATAGTCAGCTTTATTTTTTATAAAAAAAATAAATTCACTCAGCAGCCTCTGCTATTTTTTCTGAACTAATACCATTTTTGCTACCTTTAAAAGGAGCATACATCAATATAAAACTCTCTTCTTTACCTTTGCCCATGTCCTTTTTCCTTTTTGGTTTTAATTTTAGGAAAAAAAATAACACAAAGTTTCTTCAATAAGTCAAAGAATTTAAGTTTGGTGCATCGTCGATATATTTTTCTTTTACAATATCAGGTAACTTTTACCTGCTATAACTTTTACCTGCTGTAGCAAGTCATTCATTTCTCAAGTAAAAATATAAAAATGAATAACCTGGTACAACAGGTAAAAATCACATGATGGTATGAAAAGAAAATACACTGACGATGCACCAAACTTAAACCCGTCAAAGAATTCAGTATCTATCAATTTCACTATCTAAGAATGTGTAAAATTGATAGTATACCTACAAACCAAGACTTCTTATCTACCCATCACTTTTGAGTTAAGTAACAAAATTCTCAAAAATAATAATAATTTATGATTAGGGTGACGTGCACTTTTTTTTCACCAACAAATTGAATTTTACATTCTAATTGTTTTAGTAGCAACTAGCAAGAATCACCTAATTAGAATATTGTGTGACACTATTTGTTGCTTTATTTATTTTGTATTTTGTTATTATATTTTATTTTATTTTTGAAATTCTGTTTCAATAACATTTTTTTTAGCTGAGAATGTATTAGAAACAATTTTTCTATCAACAAAGATAGGGATAAGATCGTTGTATATTCTATTTTCTAGTTCGTGAGATTACACTGGACATACTAGTAATTGTTGTAATCACCTTAGGATATTGAGATTTGAGAACTTGAGAAAATAATCATGTTGGTTATAAATATATTTCAATGAATTTTAGCAATTGATCATATTCATGGAGACAATTTCTGAAAACATTTTGTCATCTAGGTATATTTTTTACTATTCTTAGCTGTCTTCCTAAAAACTCCTCAGAATGCATGAAAAACTTGAACGTAAAGACCTATCGAAACGTGAGAACGAAGAAAGCATGACCATCAACCTTAAAGGTCACGTTTTGACCAAAACAGTCACAAAATATGACAAAATGGTCAACCAATTCTATCATGTTTCAGTCAATAACAACCAAAGAAAGATAGATTTGGGCCTCAAATATGAAGCACTTTTGAATATTTAATCAATCAATTGTTTAAATGATAATAAGTAGCTTTATCTTTTGACAAAAATGGAGAAGTATGTACTTGAAACAGTTATACATGGACTTCTTTAGTTTGTAATCATCACTCATGCTCTAGTTATCCTCATGCCTCTTGATTCAATGAGTTTAATTCATTGCTCGTTCCACATTAATGATAAAATAGACTTTCTTTTGACTATTGAGAAAGAGTATGATAACAAGTTTTGAGTTTTCATGCATGCATGGCTACTTTCCATCCACATATGAATCGTCCTTGTGAATGTCCTACTCAAGGGAAAAGAATATCTTCAATCAATTAACTGACCAAGTTATACGTGTTGCAAATTCGGAATTTTGGTCCGTAAATTCTGCTTTTTATATAGTTTGAGACTTGAGTTAGATGCAACAATGAGTTTTGTTGAACTTGATATATATATAGTCTATATCTGTGTGTCAATAATATTGATCTGAGAGTCTATTGGAAATAACCTTTCTATCTGATAAAGAAATGGACCTTGAACCTAACTCAACCTCAAGATCATGTAAGGAAACCAAGGACCCTTTAACCCACCGATGTGGGACTCCAACACTATCTCACAAAGGTTTGTGTACATATTATCCGATCCTCTCTAGACGACCCCACTTGTGGATTGTACCAATTTTTCATATAATGTGTCAATATTAATTATACTTTGATTGATCCCAAGCATTCATGTGTTGTTTTATCATGTGAATTACTCCTTACTTGAATCGAGGGTCTTTCGAGAATAGTTTCACAAGGTATAAATAAGGTCCACGTAGTAGACTTTACTCTCCCAAAACTGATTATACTGGATATATATACTGATGTTATATATAGTACTAGTATTTCTTCAGTATAATGATAACGGGAAGGTGTAAGAAAATAATGGTGTCAAATTCTTGTTTATTTTTACCAACCTAACAACAAACAAGTAACAACCTCTGCATCTAAATTTTCAGGAAGAAAAAAAGTAGAGGAGGTATATGATTGGTGGTTGGAAATAGGAAAGAAACAAGAAGGTACAGATGGAGAGGCAATAACCCAAGAAAGAAAGAACAAAGAATATCAAAGGTGGCTGAGCCAAATCCTCCTATGGTCTTTCTGTCTTCACATCAGACGAAATGACAATTCATGGTGCTCCTTTTTCCTTTTGTACCACCACCTCCATGATTTGGTCACACTATCTCTTACTATATAATTTTATAACTAACTAGATCCTGATTTTGTGTCATATTGTATTATTATCATCCAGAGAATTATATTGAATCAGAAAAATTCTCCTAATGTTATATCCCACTTTTCACTTTTGATGTTTCTAGGTGCAGAAATAAAGCAGGAAAAAAAAAAAAAGGATGACCCTTATTCCTGTTGCATTTTTATTGAAATGGTACCTAGAAAGTAACAAAGTTTGAACAAGGTATTAGCATTTGTCTGCTTATTAACATTGGTGAATAAAGCTTATCCCTTGGTAAAAAAGGTGCCCGTACCACAAGGGTGACAGTGTATGAAAACATTCCAGCATCGATCAAGATTTTGTACCAGATAAAAATAAGTGATTTGTGCTTAATTAGTACGTACTTACTTGTGACTTGCAATCTGAAAATATCAATGTTGCAAAACAACTTAGATCTAATATAATGTAGGCAAAAATTAGGAGAATTTATGCGAAATTAAAGCCATTTATGAAATTTATCGTTTCCACTTTCACTAGAGAAATTATTTTCCCTCAATTTATTTTCAAAAGACTATATTTTCATAAATATTTTGACCAATTAATCACGAGAAATTTAGAAAATATTTTCCGAATATATGCAAACACACCCCTAGCTAGTCCTCTTATTTCTGTTTTTTTGTTTCATTCTTTTTCTCCCAGGTATCCTTCTTTCCTTTTTAATTTCTTTTCCCAAATAAGAAGAGAAAAATAATATCCTTATTAATTTTTGGATGGAAATAGTATAATTATTCGAGACAATTTTACTATATCATCATTAGTAACTGAATAATAAATTATTTCTTAAATTTTTAAATTGAACAAATAAAAGTAAATATTGATTTTTAAATATAGCAAAATAAAAGTGGACGGAGAAGTGAGCAACTTTAAGAGTCAAAAGTAGACGTATCTGTATCAAAATGTGGTTTGACTTGACTTGGACCAAGCCATGATTAGAGCTGATACAAGTGGGCCTGGTTTGATTTTGTATACACAACGATCAAATGGTAATATACATATGTACATACCATATGAAATTTCGTATGCTTTTCTTGTTTGGTACATGAGATACATTAAGTTGATGAATTATATATTGTGTGGACAAGTTCAAAAGAAACAAGACTATTATTTTGATGTGTGACACTCCATTTGAAGCACATAGAATGTCCTTCAAAGCTCTTAATTGTGATGGCAACTGTTATCTTCTAAGATACAGAAATATTCAATATTTGACTCTTCAAAAGGTTTCATTTTCTCTGCAACAATAAATGCATAATTAATTAAAATGTTGAAAAAAAAACTCTCATCTGAAAATAGGAATAATGCACATAAGGTTGCTTCCAACCCAATTAACATCTTGTGGGCCGAAGAATAATATAACTTTATACAAAAATCATATCGAATGGTATAAGTCTGTAAGATTTGGTACAATGACATTCTTTATTGCAACAAAGTTATTAAACTATTTTTCATAACAAAAATATCACTTTAATTATTTTGAAGTATCACAAAAAGTTATTAAATATTTTGCAAACACAAAGTCACTCGACTTGGCCTAATTAAGCATCACAAAATTAACTTTTCTTGGAATTAAAATGCCAATCAACTTTGATAGTGTTTGGGATTTTGGGAGTACATTTTGAAAATTTATATCCGAATATTTATTTTGCCATGAAATTTTAAAATACTTCCAAATTGGGTTTCTGGGACTCCAACTCGCAAAACATAAAAAAAAAAGAAAAAAAGAAAAAGTAAAATGCATGCACAAATACAATTTCAAATTTTAAAAATCCAATCTTTTTAAGTTTCAACATCTAAATTCTTAACCAGCGAATTTCTTTGATATTTTACAAAATTGCGTAATTTTTTAGTCACAAGAAAAATTTAGTACTAATTTTTTGTGACATTTAGAGAAAATTAGTTTCTAACTTTAATTTGACGCAATAAAATAAAATTTGAGTAATCATCTAGAAAATTCACCCTTTTACACAACTCCTTTTATAGTGAGATGAGATTCTATGTTTTTCTTTTAGAATGAGCCATTTTACAGCAAGAATTGAACTGTGTTTTTCTTTATTTTTGGTTAATTAATTGTCTCCTGCACCCACAATCTAAAGTTGAGTATAAAATAGTTGTAAACTAGTAATGAAAAACCACTAGCCTAATCGAATATCCTGAACTTTCTGATAAATGAAAAATCCAAAGTTTACATTCTCCCTATTAATTTATGTGACACTCTTTTTTTTTTAGTTAGTCTTAAAAAATTAGTACCTTTCTATATTTAGTCAGAATTTATCTTAATTTTCCTTATTTTAGACCAAACGTTTGAAAGTCATTCTTTTATTTTTAGTAACCGTTTGAACATGAAAATTATTCACTTTTTTCAGAAAAATTATTTCACTTTAGTTAAAAAAGTGAAAACAAAAGGCGTTTGGCCATGAAAAATCCAAATACAATTCTGACATTGTATCCCTTTTTTCACTCATACTTCTCTCACAAATTTTAAAAACAACTTTAATTTATATTCATGGTCAAACACAACTCCTATTCCAACTTCAACTTCAACTCTAAAAAATTATGATTTTCATGACCAAACGAGGTCTTAAACTTTATATCATGTTAAACAACATCACATGAATTGAGACGGTGGTTTAAATGCAAAGAAGAAACTAGTGGATGTCATATTTTGATTTCTTTTCCAAGTACTAGTAGTGGGTAAGAGCACTAATTTTATATGGCCCCAGTATTAGCAACTTTGCATGTTTGAAATTCTAAGCAGGACCAATTCTGTGTTCCCATCAAACAGTTTGAAGCACTACAATAGCTCCAGTAAATCTGATAAAATTGTTCTTGATGCCACTTCTGTTTGATTGATTAGAAAGTTAATCAGTTTCTTGAAATGTAGTTAGTCATTGTTTAAAGTTTTTTTTTGGAACATAACCAATTACTTATTCTGATTATTAACTGATCTAATAGAAAATACTGATCAAATTAGACAAACTAATCCAACTAAAGAAAATCTCATGCAGTTTCAAATTGATTTGGGGCCAAAATAAAATTTGAAACCAATTCCTTCTACTCGCCTTAATTTATCATAGTTATACAAAATTTCACCCTTACAAAGTAATTATAAAATTACAACCTTCGCTCTCTCTCTCCAAAATAAATAATACATTAGCCTTCTCATTTATTTTGTATTTTTTAAAAAAACTAAGCTTCTCACAGAGTTTCCCATTTTAACTTAACAAAATGGTCTAGTATTTTTATTTTTATTTTTTTGATATATTTGGCAGCATTAGCGAATGCCATAACCTTACGTTAGAGGTACATGCCTACATGGTCAACATTCAATAATCACTACATTGGCTGAATCTATTCCATCCCCAAATTCAAGGGATTTGCTAAAATTAATTAATTAATTAATTAGTTTGTTCCAAGTGGTTGGCGGAGCCTGATTTTTACTAAGCAAATTTAAAATTTGAAGAAGTAAACACGAAGACAAAAATGAGCTGAGAATGTCTCTCTAGGTCTTTAATTAATTAAAAGTGACAAGTAGTTCTCACAATATTATTAAGTTAAAAAGATAAACAATTGGAGACAGTTGTGTGGGTTTCACAATATTATTAAGTTAAAAAGATAAACAATTGGAGACAGTTGTGTGGGTTTCACAATATTATTAAGTTAAGAAGGTAAAGTCGTTCAAATAACTGGAGACAGTTGTTCGACAACCGCATTAGTTGTTCAACAACTTCACACAATTATCGAACAACTTTGATAGTTGTTGGGACAACTTCTATAGTTGTTGTCACAACTTGTAAATTGTTAGAACGAAAATGTTGAAACAAAAAGCTGGAAAAAAAATCGTCACTTTTACCTAATTTTTAAAATTTGAAGGACCCCCACTTAATTGACAAACTTATTTATCACCTTTAATTACATATCCCCACACGAAGAAGCTAAAGAAATTCAACTTCAACTATATATATATATATATATATATATACATAAAATAATTTTAATTTTGAATACACATTGTGATTATCAGCCGGTCCTTTATTCCCACATATATATATAAGAAGATGGATTATATATTTTGGACTATGAAAATTGTAATGCTTGGAATTTTATCCTAAATTCAGTCATGTCCAATGGCTTATAGGGCCCAACTTTGACATTTTGGATATAAAATTTACAAACTTCCATTATTTCCAGTAGGTACTTTGAACTCCATCGATTACAATAATATGAATCACAGAACCTATCTTCCAGTTTGCGCGTACAAAACTAATAATATTATACATGCATTATCCTTTTGACATCAATACTCATCACCTAGCGCAACCAATTATGAAGGTCATCGGCGGAGTCAGGATTTTTTACTGAGGCATTCAAAATATAAAGAAGTAAAACACATGAAAAAGCTAAAGGGATTCAATTTGCTTTTAACCTTGAATATGCAATGTAAAAAAAGAGTTTGGAATATCCCCTTTGACCTCCCTGGCTCAGCCCCTATTGGAAGTTGATCACCTTGAACTTTTAACCTTGCTTGCCCCATGAACAGAACTTCTAAAGTCTTTAACATATTTTGCCTTTTGACCTTAAAGGTTTGCCCGGTCAAAAGTTCAAGACCACCCATTATCAACGTTATTGGTCTAATTTTCTGCTGTTTACTATTGCCCTCAAATGTCTAAAAATTGCATAGTCGACATAAAAATTGGCACAGGATGTCATTGAACTGTTAAAATGTCTATCCTTTTGTTGGCTTCATCGTACACATACATAAAGTTTATGGCAAATTGCAAGAAGGATTATGTGGTGAGTAATTCTTTATAAGTTGACCACTATCTTCATCAACATGAAGCTCCAGCTATATTTCAAATATTCAGAATTTATTTTTCCTATCGAAAACTACTCTCGCAAGGCACAGATTGAGTAATTAATCAACTATATGGTCATATGTAAACCTTCCTCTTCACATTTGCCAACAGAGGGATGATTAATGGTGTGCTACTTTTCTTCTCTATTTGTTGTTTTCGTGTGATTGACTGCTAGTTAAACTACAGTATACCACAATAATACTATAAACGCATCAGATACATATATATCTAAGAGGCTTATAGCTGCTGAAATCAGCATACAATTAATTTGAACGCAGCAAAGCTTATTCTATTACTATTCATAGTACATATAACCTTGGATTTACAACAAAGAAAATAATTAACAAATGTTCTAAGCATCTTCCACAACCAGTCAGACTATTTATACCTTTGGAAAGTAGCAGATACATATAAAAGAAAATTGGTGGTGCAGCCCCAATACAGCTTTAAAGGGTGTGGGAGGAACCCAGAGTTGTGATGATATATCGCGTACGAGTATGGCCCTACTCCTTCCATCTTCGTGATACGGGCCAATCACACAGATGGGAAATACTTGTTCAGATTGAATGGCAGGGAATAGAATTCCTCACTTCTCGTGTCGGTCCTGAAGGACCTGAACTTGTCCCACCATGGCTTGCCTCTGTCTTTCCTTATCTGACCATCCCTTTTGTGCAGTGTGTTGTCCAAGAAATAAGCCAGGATACCCGCAACAAAAGCTTCCGATGCAAATGGCACGTTAACCATATCGTTGAACTGAAGAATAGCAAAGCACAAGTAACTTTTCTCAGCAAGATCTTATACACGACTAGAAAACAAGAAGAAAAAGCGGAGATGATAATGATATTCAGGAGCTATGCCAATTTGCCATACCCATCGTCCACCCGTGTGAACAGGTCCATAACCATGAAGAACTGTGTGCTCGTTGAAGTACTGCGGAATTGACAAACCCAGAAAGATAGAGAAACCTAATATAAACTTGGTGCGGAAACTGTTCAGATTGCAAAACTGAAGGAAGCTTAAGCCTACTACACCTGCAAAGGACAAACGATATAAGAACTGAATAATTCATAACTAACATGGATCGGAGATTGTTGGATGACCTTGGATCAATGAACTTACCCACATAAGCGAATAAAATGCAATACAGAGCAGCTACAATGGGCATCGGTATTGAAGCAAAGACTGCTCCAAATTTTCCTGAAGACAATCGTGTAGTCAAGACAATCACAGGTCAAAAAGAAGGGGAGGGGGTAGCGCATCATAGACTTTATCAGTAAGGTCTTTCTCAAAAGTATGTTTTAAGCAGGTAATTTACCAAGAATTGAAAAGAAAATCATAAATCCCGCAGCTATCTGAACAACTCTTCTGCTTCCAACACGTGTCAGTGCTAAAAGACCCGCATTTTCACTGCATGTATGGGAAAAAAAGGAAGCTCATCCCAATCAACTATTGTAACAAGAGTTTATCACTCAACAGAAGAATTTGTCTGGACATACACAGATACAGAAGAGCCATTCCCAGTGCCAAACAACCCAGAGAGTAAAATGCCAACTCCCTGAGATACAAACAAAAGGTTGTTAAATTTACGACAACAAAAAGACTTGTAATTTGAAAATATTGAAGAGCACAGTGGAAAGGACAAGCGAACAGTTCATCCTCGTGAAACTCATCGTTTTCTTCTTTTACCAAATACATGCTCTCACAAAAAGAAATCTTCCTTACTCTTCTCAGGGTCCCAACATTGAGTTAGCCAGATCCAGTTAATCAACACTCCTCTCTCTCACTCTCTAGCCCTTGCTTTTCCCAATTTACCTAATGGGTTAACTAGCATGTCCAGGGCATTGTCTAGTTCACAACATGACTGTAAAAAGAATAGATTGCAATAAAAATGAGAAGGAACAAGAAATAGAAATAAATTATTTGAACTAGATAATACCCTGCATATTTTGGCTTGTAATACAATTCCCAAGTCATCTTCTGAGAACATTAAAGAATGCTCCAGGGTAAATGGAAGGCAGTGGAAAAAACATTAGATAGTGTGGAGAGTAAAGGGAGCTGCATTGAGATGTTAAGGTTGCTGCTTCGTATGCAAGAATATTCAAGTGTTCTTAGCAAAAAAAACTGAGATCTGCTACATATGCCATCTGTTGTTTTTCTCAGTCCAAAGTGGATCAAAATCTGCAGATCAGGAACCAATTTGACTAAAATTGGTTGGAGAATAACTATCCTATTGACCTGAACTTGAGAGGAAATATATTTCACTTCTGTGATACGAAATAGATGCATCACAATATTGAAGGATAACCTGAAGGGAAGTCCTTAACCAAAAGGTAATTAAGCCAATAAAAAATGCCGAAATGGAAAAAACAGAAATCATTCCAAAGGATCCTATGTATTTTATTGCAAGTAAAGATCCACATCAACTGGATGAGATTATTCATGATTCCTGTTCCGCAGTCTGCTAAAGAATGGAGAGGGGAGGGATGATTCTAGGAAAACACCTTCTTACCTGCCAACCTACACCTCTGCTGAGTACGGATGGTGGCAAGGGAGTAGCACTTGCATATCTCGTAACTGCAATAAAGGCACCAGTGGACTGAAAAAAGAACAAAGGCAACCATCAGAAGAGAGTTGGTTCCAGGCTTGTCTAACCCTAGGTTTCTTCATAAGAATTAGCAGTCAAAAGAAGGTGCGCAAAGAAACAACAGAACTGCAAAGGAAACAAAACAGGAAAACAGCGCAGGGGAGTCATAAAAGGAAAGAACAGATGAAGGTGGAGAAGCAACTCTTAGATATCTTCACCGAAAACTAGGGGTTCATGAGCCTATTCTATGCAGTCAACAACATTGTCTAACAAGAAAAACCTCCAATAAGATAATGTAGCATTCACAATTTTGACAAATTTCTATATCAGGCAGGTAGAAGAATAGAACCTCAACAAGAGCAACAAATGCAGCCATCATCATAGCAAATGCTTCACCAGCATCAAATGAAGGTGCTCCCCATTGGAAGGGGTATGGAACTCTAATCCTGCGAAAAAAGACCATGAAATGAGAGGAGAATATCATCAATTGTTACAGATTATAAGTTGCATAGAATTGAGCAACACTAGAATGCACCAAATGGAATAAACAAGTACATTCTGAACTACAGAAGCATTTAAAATAAAATGTAAATAAGTAAATTGAAAGCTTGGAGCAGAAAACCACCACCTCATAAGTTACAAGAACAAATGAACAATACCACCATTGAAGAAGCGCGGGTAGAAAAAAAAAAGTAAACTGTTCGTGCTTCAAGTACTAACAGCTGATTTCAAAAGACATTGTATCTACTCCTTACTTATAACTTGCACATCTAACAAATATGGCTTAATCACAAGCTAAATGGGGTACTTATTAACTGCATAATTTCCTAAATCGGAATTCCAATGATGCATCTTCTAATTATGCTCAAAGAAGAATTTAATAGCAATAAATAGTGCATAAGCACTTCTCAAATGTGACTAATATGGCGAAGAGGACAAAGGGTGTCACTTTGCACATCATTGAATGCACCAGTCACGTGTTATTTTAGTGTTCCTGCTGATGGAATCTAATGAGGTTATTAACCTAAATCACGCAACAAGAACATAGTACATGAGTCTGTAGATCAATTAAAACCAAGGAGATTCTTTGACAAAGAAGTTCTTTTTTATGGAGAAAGAATAAAAACCAAGAAGACAGAAGCTGATTATGAAGTTATCTCATGTATCAGTATCAAAGTGTCATTATTCCGAAGTTAATGGTCGCCAGATACGTTACAGAACTACCCTCTTGTCCCAATATAGAATGTCTATTCCAATCAGTTCATTAATAAAGCTCGCAGAGCTCATTTATGCATTAAATGAGCCAACTTTGAGATCCCTCTCGAGCTTTATTAACACAAACCCATGCTCGCGTAGCCTTGGCTCAACTGGAATAATACCCTAGCAATCTATCTCTAGGTATAAAATAACATCAGCAACGTCTTGCGCAATCACACTAAGATACATGTGGTTTTTTCCCCTCACCATCTCAAACACCAGCCATTAATCATATCTTCCAATGTTTATTTATATGCCGTCACCATCAATCATCACGACACCAAATACTCAAAACTTCAATATGAAGCTAATGATGATTCCAACTTCTTCATCTGTCAAAATTATGACATTATCATTCATTATTTTTTGATTCAGAGTCAACATAGACGATCATTGACAAAATCTACATAGGTTCTATTGACAGAAATTCTGCCACAAAATGCATATCTGATTATTGCCTTTCTCAAGAATCCTCAAGGTAGAGGCAAGCCTGTGTACACAGCACCCTTCCCAGACCCCACTTGCGGGATATCACTGGGTATGTTGTTATTTCATGCAAGAAGAATCCAATACACCTACGATCCTGAATTTTAAATCTGGTTGTTGAAAGCTTGGTTGTGACTGTAATTATCCTACAAGGTGACTAAACTTACATCCCACCTGGTCTATATATGTGCTTTCAGGTGCGACTGACAGAAAAAGTTGAAAAATGTGATGGTCCGGAGGTTTGAATTTGGATGTTTGATTTTTTCCATTCAAGCTCAAGCTTTTGGAGCTATTCTTTGAGTTGTTTGATCCAGTTGTAAGATCATATGACAATCAAGATGAGTTTGAGATAAGAAAATCACTAAGAAAGTTTGACCACCCGCTTCTCAGCTTAGGTTAACTCGTCAACATATCTAAACTTAATTATTCTACTTCCTTTTGGTTCTACCCTGCTTGCCCACCTCCCTAGTACAGAGTCTCTTATTTCCATACTACAAAATACTTTTCAAATTAAGTTAGCAAGTGTCATGAGAGGCAACTACTACTTAAAAGTTAAACTTCAACAAAAGGTTACATTTTTCAATCCTACTTTTGGACCACAAAAGGAAATACAATGGAATTTCCAAAGGAATGACTAGGCCCTAATGTAGCAGAAAGTGAAGAAGGGTGAGAAAGAGAAAAGCACTCACCATGGAGCACCATCAATGAGTCCAGCACGGTCAGTTCTGCAGCTTGCTTGGGTCCTTGGTGGAGTCCCATTATAAGCCCCACCTACTGTAAGTAAGTGGGCGTAAATCCATACAATCGCCACCGTGAAAAGAACAGCAAAACGATCAAATATATTCTTCCCTGGGCGTATCAGATGAGCCAAATACTGAAAAGACAACCAAAATCAAATTTGTATATGCTACAATTAAGAGTTTACACAAAGTAAAAGTGAAGATATATTTCTTAATAAAGCATCTCACTTGAGAGAAAATGACCAAAAGGACCAGCTCTGGCAACCCAATTTCAACACATTTGGCAACCTAAATATAGAAGATATAGTCAATATTTCGGCATTATATAGCGCCAGCAAGTACATACTCTAAAGGAAAAAAGGTGCATCTACATCAACACTTACCCCAGGAAAACCAAACTCATAGAGCCCAAAGCCGACAAGAGAAACTAAAGGAACAGCTGAAAGTGGGCTCAGAAACCTAAATAATCGAAAGAAATAATATGCCAATGAGAGCTAGTTTCCACTGCAGTAACACAAAATGATGAGACAATTTACATGATGCAGAACCACCAAACTAACCCTTTGAGATTACCTTATCTTCAATCCCGAAAAAGTCACAACAGGTGTACAAATGAGTGTTTTATTAAGTTTTAGGACTAGATGGCAAGTCTAGTATAGGGAAGGGAATAACATCACCAAGTCACATATTGACATGGTAGGACCTAGATCAGAAGTTTAGACATAGAGAATAAAATCAAAAAGTCATACATTGACACTAAATGGCACAACATAAATCTTATAATTCTAGCAAACCTGACAACATTGCGCCAGAGACCACTGAAGCCTAGGACAATCTGAATTGTTGAAGCAATAATAAGTGCACCTTGTGTGGCCCGCATTATCTTCTTGAATCTCTGACAAAGAATAGAAAATGTAATATAATATCAGGACAGACACAGTATCATCAAGATGCAGTGGATGAGTCTAAGTTATGCCTAAACATCTTACAGAAATTAAAAGAGTACACTAAGGGTGTGTTTGGTATGATGGAAATTGTTTTCTGAAAAATATTTTCCTATTTTCCCTTGTTTGTTTGCAATAAAATGTTTGGAAAACATTTTCCAAAACAACTCATTTTCCTCAATTTGAGGGAAAATGACTTCCCTCATGGGCCAAGGGAAGTCATTTTCCAGAAAATGACAAATGTGACTTATGACCCCACCCCCACCCCTCTTCCCCACCCCAACAACACTCATTCACATGAGTATGAAAATTTACATTTCTTAAAAATTTACATTACTTGGAAATATTTTTCACTGTTCTTTACTTCAATTTTTCACTGCTTGAAATAAAAAATAGTGAAGCCCGAATTTTTTCCATTTCCAATGTTCGTTGAATATATTGTTATTTTCATATGCGTAGAGGAAGACTTACCTATGTTACTTTTGATAATTGCATATTTCATTTTATCATCGATGTAACTTGTTTCACGAGGTTGAATAAGCTTGTCGTTCCGTTATATTTCTATTGATTGTAGTATCTTGAGATTGTCCAAACAAAATATTAAAAAGTGTCTCCTATATTTGCTAACTAATAGTTGCTTAAATTTAGTGATTGCAATATTTTAGTATTCGATATTGATATTATTTGTTATGCTTAAATTAATTCTTACAAATTGTTGAGTTGCTAGAGGCACTGATATACTAGTTAACAGTTAGTAGTATTTTCTAAAAAAATATTTTTTCACTCACCAATCAAACACTAGAAAATATTTTTCTAAAAAATAGTCTCTACTCACCAACCAAACACCATAAAATATTTTTCGGAAAATATTTTCCACTCACCAACCAAGCATGAGAAAATAAGTAGAAAACCAACTTATTTTCCAGGAAAACATTTTCCATGGAAAATATTTTCCATCATACCAAACACACCCTAATATGAATTATTTTGACGAAAATCGACTACTAGTTTACAGAGTTGCTATGGATTTTGTAAATCAGTATTTTTGGCACTCGAGTTGTTGGCTTAAAGAGAATAAAAGCAGCTAAAATGTCGTTCCATGATTTGACCATTATACTTACCAGAAAACTGCATCACAAAACCAAAATACCTATTATTTTTCTTTAACATTCAATTGATTATAGTACATTATGCAAATATGAAATAACAAAGGACAAAATCAGCATCTGAAGACACTAACCGACACAGGGTCTGGGTCACTCCATCGTCCCGAAAGGATAATTGAAATTGTAGGTGCAACAAAGGTATACGATGCTCCGATCACAGCTGGTAGCCTAGTTCCAAAGTAAGATTGTAACAAGGTATTCAGCCCAGCAACAAATAGCACTGTCTGAATAACTTTGGCTTTCTCCTCCTGCGAGAGGGAAGACAATCTTTTGTTTAGTATTGTCACATTACTTTTAAGTTTAAAAAAAAAGCTATAATAAGCGGTACAACATCTTTGTGGTGCAAGTAAGGCTCACATTTCCTCCTCCCATCTGGGGAACCAGAGCCGTAGTAATGATAACTGCGGTACCAAGCATAACCAGATAATGTTGAAATCCAAGAAGGATCGCCTCAGCTGCATTGAACAATTAGAATTACTCGAACTCTGTTTAATCATTCTACTAAGTCTGCTTGATATTTCATTTGTGGCCAGAAATGGATAGCATAAAGCATACTAATCACAGGCAAAAAAGGGAAGAACTTTAAGACAAAGGAATATAAAAGAAATGCCAATAATTACGTTAAAAGCGCTACGTGGCTAAAATTAGAAAAAGTGTGCATAGAAGCTGCTTCTGATATAATCAGCTTCTTGATCCCAAATTACCAACACAACACCTAAAGCCCACAAATTCGACGCGATAACATGACAACCACAATTGGGCAGTTAATTTCTCAGCCAAAAAAAAAAAAGAAAAGTTTACTTCTTCAAAGAGAAAATTCAAAACATGATACAAAAGCAATTAATGTGTGTTATGCTCAACACACATTATTACATAAAGAAAGAAGCAATTCACTGAGAAACAGTAAAGACTGTGGGACCAAAAAACAGAATTCAAGAAAATCAGGGTGCTCCAAGCCAAGAAAGAAGAGATAAGATTATGCTACAATGCAAAACAGAGATAGAGCGCGCGCGCACACACACACATATACACACACACACACCCAGTGTGGCCTAGTGGTCAATGACTTCATTAGTTAAATACCTCTGGTTCAAGACTAGCAGAGACAAAAACACTACATGATTACCTGATACCTGTTCCTGGTAGCTCGTGGAATTAGTCAAGGTGCACGCAGACATATATCAAAAGAAAGAGACAGAAGAAAGCAATCTAACAGAATTGAGAACTTACGCCATGGAGGAGGACTAGTAATGCAGTAAGAAACATTAGGAAGCTGATCTTTTGGTGGATGTGGTGCTGGTTCATCAGACTTTGCTGCCATGATTTCTCCTTCTCTTTCTCTCTCTAAGTGAACACCGTTTCACCACCTCACTGAATTAGCGGTGCTAAACCCCAAATCTGCACAATGACACATAAATCTCTCAGAAACCAATGGAAAAAAATACTTATAAAAAGACTGAAGCTTTTTGAGTACCTAGAAAGCAAGATTGCAGAAAAGACTCAACTTTTCTAGTACCCAAAAAGCTCAATCACTCATATATTGAACCCACACAAAAAAGTGACAAGATTAGAAAACCAACACCCCCACACATGTATGCACCCCACCCCCACCAAAAAAGAGAGAAATGAAAAGGAAATGAAACTGTAACAGAATGTTTTTTGGCAGTGTAAGAACAAGAAAGTGTAAAATGTGTGAACACAAAAATATATGGAAAAAAAAAAAAAAACTACCTTTGTTGTAACAAGTTCTTGAAGCAACTCCAAGTAGGTATGGTGCATTAAGGTTAATTAATTAATCAAAGACCCCACGTCAATTAAAATCATTTTCAAGAAAGAAAATGGTAGTATTTGTTGCTGCTGTTAGATACACAAAACAGAAAGAAAAAAAAAAAAAAAGGTAAGTCTAGAAAACACGGCTACAGTACTATATAGGAAAGTGTGAGCAAAAATGTAAAGATAAAAAGACTGGAAAAATTGCCCCCACAACTTTGAAGTTTGAACACCGCTTCTGTTTTTTTTCTTTTCCTTTTCTCTCTCTGTTATAAAGGGAAAAAAAAAAAGAATAAATTCGAAGAATCTCTCACATTAATTAATGTTGTTTAATGTTTAATACATTTGTTTATTTTTGCTATTGATCGGTCAACAAACATTCGCCCCCAGGGATTGACACCTCAAATGTAGTAAGAAATTATCCCCTGGTTCAAAATGAGTTAATTTTTAATGTTTAAGTGAATGGTTGGTTAGACATGTTAGAAGATTTCTTTCGTTCAATTTTATTTTTTATTTTTATTTTTTTACGATATACTCCCTTCGTTTCGAAATAAATGAATTGTTAGAATATTTATTAATGTTTCAAAATAGGTGAGTCATTGAAATTTTTTTTCAAATTTACCCTTATGATTTGACAACCAATTAACTTTTGAAAAGGTATTACAAGGTCAGTTTTTTCTTTTGGGGTAAAAATAGAAAATTGTGTTAAATTTATATTTTTAATGTTTTTTTCTTAATGTGTGTATCAAAATTTAATAATTCATTTATTATGAAACGGAGGAAGTAAATTTTAAGAGACTTAATTATTTTTATTTAATAATAATTGAAAGTTTAAGAATAATTTAATAATATTTAAAAACTAAAATATAATTTATATCTTAATATTATTTTCTTAATAGATGTGGAAATAAAAATTTACTAAAATAGTATTATAGTACAGTATGAAAGTAAGACCGATTAAAATTTTCCTTTAATCAAGCGTGATCGTTTTGTCACCGACCCCTCTCTCTGTCGGTTAATTTACTATTTTCTTCCAGTCAAATTATCAATGATGTTTTCCTGTTGACATGTTAATTAAATAAATATTGTAATTAAGAGAAATTATTTTATTTTTATTTATATATTAAGATATATTACATTTTCATTGAAGATTTAATAATTAAATATTTTATTTTTATTTATATATTAAGATATATTACATTTTCATTGAAGATTTACTTTATTAGGTGTCATTTTCCTATAATTAAGATTTTGTAGCCTTCAATAATAATTACTATTAAGAATAGAGTGAATAAATAAATAAATTTATCTTCAATTTCTAAAGCAAAATGAACTTGAAATAATTAGTTTTAAAAATTATTATAAACAGTTAGGAACGAATAGAGTAATTTTCTCCTATTATAGTCCTACTCCTACTACGTATATTAAAAGGGAAATGCACCTCGTGTTTCTGTTGAATTGTTTCTGTCAACTATTTTTTTTTTTTATTTCTCATTCGTTCGGTGTTCGCATTGAAGCTTCGATTAATTCGGATCGCGCGTTGCAGGGCCCATTAAGGTAGCAGCGCTCCCAACAGAGTGTTCTTCATATACAGGGTCGAACCCTTGACCTCTGATTAAGGATGGAGCAGCCTCATCCACTGCACCACAACTCATGTTGGTTCTGTCAACTATTATAATACAAAACAACTCCTTTTAATTTATCTTATGTATACCTCTTGGAAAAGAGACAGTTACTTATTAATATGGCAAATTGGTTCTTGAATATACTGCTGGTTTAACAGTCAGGATCAACAAACTAATAAATTATTAGTGTATTAAAAGAAAATAAAGTGGGTGAGTTTTTTTTAAAACTAATATGATTGAGGAGACTTGTAAATTAAAAATAATTACTAATAAAAAAGTGGAAGAATATTTAGGTTTGCACAAAAAGAAGAGACAAAATAGAAAGGAAAACAAAGGACACCGACACATTCTTTTTTAGTATCTTTCTCTTCCCTATTTTATGTTGATGATATGTATACTTGCATCATATATTCGAATATTTTTTTGTTGATACTTGAAGAATTCTCCACCGTGATCTCACCTTTATGTATTCAGTTTCTATTTTTCCTCCTCTATACAATGAGAAAGTGTAAAAGATTCTACTTTTACTTCTTGTTTTGTAGCTAGGAATAGTAAATTAATAGCAACTCTCCAAAAAAAGTCAGTGTGTGGCTATTGCAGTTGCACCCCAAGTTTCAATTTGATTGTTTTGAGATAATTGGGCACGAAATTGAAAAAGTAAAAAGGATGTTTAATATTGTGATGTTAAATCAAAATTAGATAAAGTATATTTTAATTTGTAGTATTAAGCATGCTATGTGAAAAATGAAAATAAGAAAATACTCCCTTCGTCCCAAATTGAGATGACACGTTGATTAAGAAAAACAATTAATAACATGTCTAGTTTATCATAGTATCCCTATTAAATAATGTTTACAATTTAATTTGAAGAAAAAATAATTAATGCAAAGGGTAAAACATGAAAAAAAAAAATCGTCTTGTCTTAGTTAATGAAAAAAGACAAGTAAAATGAGACATTAAATTAAGAAATTTGGGACAGATAATTTGGAACGAAGAAAGTATAAAAGAGAAAAGAGAAATTCTTTTGAAATGGACAATAGAAAAGTAGGACAAGCAAATGGAAAGGAGTAACAATTACTACCAAATTTACATGGTAGTTTTGTCATGCTATTTTATTGTCATTATAGTTTTGCAATTAACTCTTTTTGGGAATCAAAGGTTTTTGTTTGGAAAATAGCTTGCTCCCCATAAAAAGAGATAATTAAGGTGTATCGTGTACGTAGATCATATTTTTAAAAAAAAATTATTTATGAAATTAACTAACTATATCATTGTCGGCAGTGACGGAGTCATCTTTGCTCCATAGAATTCATCCAAATCTTCTTTAATGAAAAATTATACTTTTTTTATACTATTTTTACATGGTTAAAAATACTTTCTATGTACATATAGTAGATATTGAACTCACTTTGACTAGTTCGTATATTTATTTGTGAACTCTTCAATAAATTTTTTGATTCCGCCACTAATTATCAGTGTTATTTTACTATTTAAATTCGCTGCTGAGTAGCTAATGTGATAGTAGTACTAGCTGGTAATAATGCGCAGTATTTATCGTTGGGGTTTTGGTGCAGTTATTTATTATTAGGGCCTGTGGTGCTGTTATTATTTATTATTGTTATTATGGGAAAAAACATCGTTTTCATTCTAAATTATACTCAAAAAGTTTAAGTCACACCTAAACTATACTAGTGATCTATTACACATCTTAACTATAAAAAAGTGATATTATTACCTCCCCGCAACCTCCATTTTAAGGCGCGTGTGTTACACTTATTTTAGGCGCGTCCAGCCTATTAAATAACAAAAGTAAACGGCTAAAAACATTAAGGGAAAAGTCATCGTTTCCACCCCAAACTATAGTCGAAAAGTCGAATCCACACCTAAGCTATATAAGTAACCTATTACACACCTTAACTATAAAAAAGTGATATTTTTTACTGACGTGGTGCTGACGTGGCAGCTCGTGTAAAATACTACACCACATGCAAGTGGTGGTAGCCTGACAGGGTGTAAATAGTTTCACTTTTTTATAGTTTAGGTATGTAATAGGTCACTAGTATAGTTTAGGTGTGACTTCAATTTTTCGGGTATAGTTTAGGGTGAAAATGATGTCTTTTCCCTTGTTATTATCATTGCTAAGACTTATGATCACTAAAAGAAAGCATGAAATCTTTAATGAAGCATTCAAAAAATTCTAATTTTGGTAGATTAACGTTACATTTACACAGTGGTTAATTATCCAACGCATACTATCCGAAGGTATACGACATAAATACCTGCAGCCAAGTGTATGTTCTATAAATACTAGATATTGACAGCCCGTACTAGCACAGACCCAATATATGTTATTTTTTAATTTCAATTTATGTGACATAAATGGGATTTAAGTAATCAATAATTAAAATAATTTAAATTTTTAATTATTGAGATTTTATATTTTTTCTTCTATTCCAGTTTGAGTGATACTGATCCAATTTCTAGAGTTAACCAAATATTTTATATCTTTTAAAATTTTCAAGTTGTTAATTATGTGATTTATAATTTTTTACATAATTTTTCAATAAGATATGAATACTCTCTCCGTCTCAATTTATGTGGCATAAATGAAATTTTGACAATCAATTAACCTTTTTTTATATTTTTATTAAGTTCTTAATTATTGTGATCTGCGATGTTTTTTATCCCATTTTAAATAATATATGTTACTTTTCAGCTGTTCCATCAAAATTTATGTGCATTAATATAATTTTGATAGTCAATCAAATTTTCTATGTTGACATATCATTTTTTTTATATTTTATCCTTTTCATGTTTTATTATTAATTTTTTAATACTTAGATGATCATAATAGTTAATTAGGAGTGATATAGTAAAATTACGATTGAAATAGATTAAGCAGACATGTCATAAATGTCTATTTTACTTCTTTTTTTATTAAAATTATTATTTTTTAAATACGTAAATGACTTATAATAATTAATTTGAGGTGATATAGTAAAATTACGGTTGAAGCAGCTGAAACAGACAGCACAAGCAGGTATATCGACCTCGTGCCTACTTGAGCTACTTAACTCCCTCTTATAAATAGGAGAATTTTTCCCTAATTAGGTATATGTATCGTAATATTTTAAAAATAGGTATTTTTCAGGTAATTCTTTTGAAATGCATAGGTGATTCGCTTTTTCTTATGCATTTTTGCTCATTATATGATACTATACTTCATATTAGCTCTTTAAAAAGAATATTAACAAAATATTCGACAAGTATATACGTTGTATATTTTTGAAGTATATAATTCACATATACAATGTGGTTTAACTATTCTTAGTATTACATACCATTAGGTTATTTATTATATATGTGAATTGTATAGCTCAAAAGTATATAATATACATAATTGTTCTAGTGTAATTTTTTGCAACGCGAAACTCATAGATGGATTCAAGCGAATAATATTTTATCTGTCCTGGATGACCATGAAAAAAGTCCATGGCTTATGTTAGGTTTGATTAACTGAGATTTTGAATCTTTAAATTTTCTGGGATTACTGTTTAAGATATTTCAACATTTTATGTTTAAAATTACTTGTGTTTCCAACATAATTTAATTAATGGAAAATAAACTTCAACCACAAATAAAAATATGAAAAAACAACAGTTTTATTGATAAACGATGGGGGTACAAATCTGTTCCTCCCTTGATTCTTCTCTCTTGATTTTCTTCGTAATTCGAGGGCCGTCAGTAGCATATTTCTCGAATGTATGAAGATTTGAATATGAATTTCTCCGTAATTCGAGGGCCGTTAGTGGCGTATTTCTCGAACGTAGGAACATTTGTATTTGATCTCCAGGGAGGGAGGTTTTGTCTTCTTGTATTTGATTATCAAGAAGTAAGGGTTTTGATCTATAAATATCCCATGAATTTATTGGGACTTTTAGGGAGGTTTTGTCTTCTTGTATTTGATTATCAAGAAGTAAGGGTTTTGATCTATAAATATCCCATGAATTTATTGGGACTTTTAGGGAGGTTTTGTCTTCTTGTATTTGATTTTCAACAAGGAAGGGTTTTGATCTATAAATATCCCATGAATTTATTGGGACTTTGAAGATCGTTGATCTCTTTATGAATATCCCGTGAATTTGTGGGACTTTGAAGATTGTTGATCTCTTTATGAATATCCCGTGAATTTGTGGGATACTGGAGATGCCTCTTTAAAGGGATATTTTTCCTTCCTTTATATAGGCGTAATTTAGGGTTTAAGTTGAGTAGCCAACAAACTAGATTTAGGGTAAAGTAGCCTCCAAGAACTCTAACCAAAATTAAACTCTTTTTGTAGAGTCCACTACAACTTGCTTTGCTTCAATTTATGTGAAGGAATTTGCCTTGGAGGAGTTTCAGTTTATGTACTTAATTTTCAACGTAAATATGCATATCGATAAAGTTTTTAGAAGTAATATTACATATTTAGAAATTATATGAAATTATTATAAGTAACATAGTTATTAATCCAAATATTTTAAAAAACGTATGTAACTAAAGAAAAATTGTTTCAATAAACAAATTGTAACACACACACATGAAAAGGAGTATCATGGTAAAAGTCACTTGGGGCTTTGGGCCACATGTGACAAAAGAGATTTAAAATGAAGTGTACGTATAGGTAACATATTGAGTAGAGGTGGCAATTACTTATTTATGGATTAAGAAAGTTTGGAAAATTTCAAAATAACCCACAAGTTTTTAAATTTACACTTTGATCCAAATGTTAGTTAATACAACGAGAAACGAAGGGGAAAAAAAGGCGTCTTTTTCTCTCTCCTTGTTCATTGTTATTTTCTCTCTCTTCACGATATTTGTTGTTCATTGTTGTTGCTGCTTTATTCATCATCTTCTGATTCATTATCATCATCTTATACTTTATTATCATCTTCATATTCTTCTTGTTGACCGTTGTTGTTGTTGTTGTTACCCCAACTGCTGCTCTTTGATCAAATTCTTATGTCAAATTTTATTTCGTAAATCACTTCAACTTTGGCATTTACTTGAGAGGAGACTTTGGTAAGTCAAATTATGCTTTTTAGTTGAATTTGTCATCTGGGTAACTGCTAGTGTGCTGTTTTTTCAACAATAGCTAGCACGCGAATATAAATGCAACATAAGAGCAATCTGTTTAAACAGATCCATTATCTGCGGCACCAGATAAATGTTCTGTTGTAACAGTAGACTTATGTTGGATTCATGTTTATGGTTCTAGGTGCCCGTAATATGAATCGAATAGATGGGTATTCTGTTGCACCAGATTAGTAATCTATTTCAACAGATAAATAATCTGTTTCACCAGATTACTAATCTATTTCGAACAACAAATTACAGCTCCTGTCACAAACCCAAACCCAACAGATAACTCATATGTTCTTGCAATTGATATTGAAATTAAATTATTCCTTAATTGTAGACATGTCATTCGTTAAGAAATAGAAATAGACAGCACGAAAATTAAATAAGAAATAAAAAGTCAAGTGCATCAAACATAAATTTTTATAAAACAAACAAAAAAATACATAGATAAAAGAAAAAAAGGCTTAATTATTATTATCATCATTGTAATCATTATTATTTGTATGGCCAGCCGGCCAATCTTCAACCGGCAGCAGCAGCGCCTTCCTCAGCCTGCGGATCTCCCACAACATCCTTACTATGACGGCGGTCAACTCCCAATGCAGGTCATGAACCTCCTTCTGCAGTTTCCGCATGGCATCTCGTAAAATAGCGACATCTCACACAGGATCAGTCATATCTAGAAAATGCATAAGTTGACAAAACACAGTAAAAACAAAAGTAAAGAAAAGAAAGAATTCGAATGTAATGTAATATACAACGAATATTTACACAAAAATCAAGAAAAAAACTTACCAGAGACAGGAAAAAGTTATCAAGTCCTTGAAGAGAAAGTAGTTGAAGGTGTAACAAGAGCAAGGAATAAATAGTTTGTAGTAGAACGGACTATTGAGTAAGGAGGGATCTATTTATAGAGGATTGAAATTGAATGAGTTAGGCAAAAAATCGCAACTGTTCACCTCCATTTATTAATGACATTCTTGATTACTGTAAAAAGTTATGACTTAATTAAATTAAGCAATATTGTGATAAGTCATGACTTTTCAGCGTTATTATTATTAAAATACTTAGTTATTTCCAGGAATCGTTTTTACACTGAGTTGGACAACAGATTATATATATGTTGCATCAGATAACTCATTTGTGACAACAGATATATAATCCGTTGCAACAAATAGATAACCTGTTGCATCAGATAATATATTTGTTGCAACATATAATTTATATTTAAAAAAAAATTATCTTCATGACATGCAAATTTTCTGACCTTTTAATTATATAAATTAATAAAGCAGATTTGAAGGTGCAACTGTTCACCTCAATTTATTAATGACATTCTTGATTACTGTAAAAAAAAAGTTATGATTTAATTAAATTAAGCAATATTGTGATAAGTCATGACTTTTCAGCTTTATTATTATTAAAATAATTAGTTCTTTTCGGGAACGGTTTTTTTTTTACACTGAGTTGGACAACAGATTATATATCTGTTGCATCAGATAAATCATCTGTTACAATAGATATATCATCCGTTGCAACAAATAGACAACCTGTTGCCTCAGATAATATATCTGTTGCAACATATAATATATATATTTAAAAAAAATAATTATCTTCATGACATCCAAACTTTTTGACTTTTTAATTATATAAATTAGTAAAGAATATTTAAATACAAGAATATTTCTGGTAAATTTTTTACAGTTTAAATTGTGTTTATCATTTATTTCCTTATTCTTTTCTGTGAAAAAAATGACTTAATTAAATCAAGATGGTAAGTTTTATTATTGTGACAAGTCATAACTTTTCTGCTTATTAAATTTAAATAACCTTTTTCTCAATTTAAAAATCGAATATACCTGATTTTCAATAATCGTTTTTTTAATAACCATTTTTTTAATTGAGTTATGACAACAGATTGTATATCTGTTGCATCAGATAACTCATCTGTTTCAACAGATATACCATCTATTGCTATAAATCAACCATCTGTTTAAGGAGTTTTTCAACAGATGAGGAATTTGATGCATCAACAGTGTATTTTGTTTTTGTTTGTTGTTGAATGTGTTTAGACAAAAGTCACAGTCACGACTATTCATTCATTTTTTTCTTAACAATCATATCATCATATAACTTAATTAAATTAATCCAATGTTGTGACTTTTTTTAAATTAAATAATCTGTCTTTTACGATTATAATATCATTTAGTTCCTTATTATTTATTAACGAACCGTTTTTAGGAGAATTTCTCATCATATGACTTTTCACCACCATCTGTTGCCACAAGTGCTCAATCCCTACCTCCAACCATTGACATGTTGAGAATAGAGAATTAATAGAATGATAATTAAATATTGAATAAGAATTAAAAATTAAAAGTCGACCAAACCAAACCAAACATATACATAGATTTTTTTGAATCTCTTATAGGTAGATCAGATATAAAAAAGGAAAATACATACGCTAAAAGAAAGAAAAAACATAACCTAATTATTATTACTACTATTTTTATTATTATTACTATTATTATTGTCAACCTGACAATTTTCATCCGGCAGCAGTTGGGCCTTCCTCAGCCTTGCTCCTAAGTCGGCCAAATCCCTCTGGAGTTCATCAAACTGCCTTTGAAGTTCCTGAAAGGACTCGATATGAATCTTCTTGTACTAATCTGGATCAGCCATATTAGTATTGTAAGTGTAGTAGAATGAACGAGTGAGAGTGAGTGAGAGAAGGCCGGAGGGACCTATTTATAAAATGATTGAATTGGAAGTGGGGACTTAATTTAGTCAAACAAAAAACCACAACTGTTCATATCCCTTAATTAAATAAAACTGGTGACTTTTCGAATATGTAAATTAAAAAAAAATGGATCTAAATAAATACAACATTTTATCTTTTTATTGTATTTCGGAAAGAGACAGATTGGTAATCTGTTGCAAAATATATTCCACCTGTCAAATAACTTACAACATATGGACAATCTATTGCAACAGATGGATATATCAGTTTGTTTTTCCATCAGCTGCTGTCTGTTGCAACTTGCTAGTCATCTATTTATTCAATTTCATCGAGAGCAATCGATATTTCTAAATACTTCTCGGCCAAACTCAATTTTTGCTCTTGGATTGCTTCTCTTTTTTCTTTGCATCCGTCAAGCTGGCCTCCAAATTCAACTTTTTCCATCAACCCAAGAGCAAAAATTTAATTTGGAGTCCAGCTTGAAGGATGCAAAGAAAAAAAAAAAGCAATCCAAGAGCAAAAACTGAGTTAGGCCAAGAAGTGTTTAGAAAAATCTATTGCTCTCGATGAAATTGAATAAACAGATGACTAGAAAGTTGCAACAGACGCCAGCAGATGGAAAAGCAAACTGATATATCCATCTGTTGCAATAGATTGTCCATATGTTGTAAGGTATCTAACAGGTGGAATATATTTTGCAACAGATTACCAATCTGTCTCTTTCTGAAATACAATAAAAAGGATAAAATGTTGTATTTATTTAGATCCAGTTTTTTTTTAATTTACATATTCGAAAAGTCATCAATTTTATTTAATTAAGGGATATGAACAGCTGTGGCTTTTTGTTTGACTAAGTCAAGTCCCCACTTCCAATTCAATCATTTTGTCATTATGGTAGTTAAGCTCAGTATAGAGCTCTTGATCTTTTGTGAGTTTGTCAACGAGGACCACTTTCTTTCTTGGCAGCTTTCTTATAATGCTCCTCTTGGTCCTTCTTAGCTCTATGCAATGTCAAGGAGAAGTATGGAAGGTTCTCTTTGAGTCTTTCCAAGGCAAGCGCTCTCTCGGCTGATAAATTTTATGCTGCAACATATATGGATAGTGCAACACTCAATGCAGAATAGTTTTCTGGTAGAAGTAAGTATTGAGAAGACATAATCAGTAATCTATCGATATCAACTTTCGCTATGTCAAGCAGTTCTGTTGATATCTTGTCTTCTACGGAGAAGATTGATCAGCAGAAAAACTAAGTGATTGAGATCGTTTAATCTATTGACTAACTCGAGCAAAGACGTCTTCTAGATTATCAAACTTCACAAGGCAGTCTGGTGTTTCAATAACATCAGATATCTTGTTTTCAGTATTAGCTAATGATGGGGAGATTCTGCCTTTCTCACCATCCTGAAAAGAAAAAGCACTCAAAATTAGATGGAGTATCTCTACATAACGACACAAGATGAACTAAATCTAGCATTCAGTTTTTCCTTTCTATTCCTCCCCTTTTATCTTCTCACCTTTTTCAGATCCAATTTTTTTATTTTTTTTTCGGATACTTGATAATGCCTTGGAAATTGCTTTCTTTCTCCTCTAGCCTTAATCTCTAATGGAGTGAATAAAACTGAAATCCTCTTTGATCGAATGACACTACTGTTAGATATCAATTCCTTTACATCAGCAGTTAATGCATTAACAGTATTAATCACACCATCATATTTTTCCTTGCACTCTTCACATTCCCATGCACAAGATAAGCAAGGAGGGTCAAGATTGATCATTCTTCACCCATATAGAGGACAACATATCTGTCATGTAAAAGTCTACACCGTCGCCAGAAATTCTTACCACAACGAAAGTCTGTAGAAGGCATGACAAATAAACATGAGCAACATCCGACATTAAATCTTAACAAGGTATCAAAACTATATTCATGGTCCCTCGGCCTTATTAGTTCGGACCTACCAAACTTAACTGTAAAATTATAGATATCTTATTTGAATGATCTATGACTAATCGGCAAAAACAGCATTCACAAAATTAGTGTACTCTATGTATGTTTTCACGATAATATTATCAGTAATACATACCTCCCACATATGAAGTGGTTCCATCTGCATGCAGCTTATTCCTCAGGACCTATCTTTACTGCAGCCTCTTGTGATGGTCAGGCAAAAGTTGATTAACTTTCAGTTCCTTTTATATCTACAAAGAAGAAGGAAAAAAATTATGTCATAGAAAGAACATTATCCATCTATTGCAACAAATGTAAAGTCTGTTTCATCAGATGTGGAGTTTGTTGCGTTAGATGTGGAGTCTGATGCAACAGATGTGGAGTCTGTTGGAATACCTAGCAGCCTTGCTAGTGGTTTGATTTGTTCCAAGAGTTTCTCCGTCTGTTGCAACATCAACAACAGCATAAACTATAAACAACAAATAAAAAAATCAACAACAAAGAAAACAACAACATTTGTTCTAACAACATCATCAACAACAAAGAAAACAACAACATTTGTTCTAACAACATCATCAACAACAAAGAAAATAACAACATTTGTTCTAACAACATCATCAGCAACAAAGAAGCATGCATCCTATGTTCCAACACCATCAACAACCAGGGACGGACCCACATAGAGTCCTTCGGGTGCGCGAGCACAGACTGAACTCGTATCGAACTTTATATATGTGTATGGAAATTAAGAAAAAACGTATATAATCTAATCAGTGAGCACCCATAGTAAGAGTTGTTTGGTTAGCCTAGTTGTTGTTTATGGGTGCTTAAGGCTATTTATTTCTTTTGGTCTTGAGTTCAATTCCCACTCAGCACATATTTTTTTATTTTTGGTAACCAACTCTTCTCTCCTTATTCACTTTAAACTTTCTTTTAATTTTTTTCTCCCTTACTCCTTGTGTTGATTGTTCGGACTCTACTATTTTTAAGCTAAGAAGCACCCACCGTCTAAAAAACCTGGATCTGCCACTGTCAATAACACCACACCACAAGTTCCAACAACGTCAATCCCACCAACAACATCAATAACAACATCAACAACAAAGAAACAAAAAAAATGATACTGCCAACAAGACTTTTAAACTTCTCTCAACAGATGACTTTTTTCGCATCTTGTAATAAAAATTCTCAGTTTGATTATTCAACAATTAAAAGTTCCTTCAAATTTTTTAAATAAATATGATATAGAAAAATGGTAATTAAATAAAAAAAAGATGTAAATAACTCGCAAGAAGAAGGCGAGAATGAAAGAGCAATAGTAAATCATACCTTAATGTCAAAAGGGGATCAAAACATCAATTTCAGTCGAGGAATCTAAGATATGAATATGGATCAGTTTAGATCCGAACGAAAATTTAGGAGAAAGAGGAGAGAAAAAAAAAGTTGTGATAACCCTAAAGAGGAAGAAAGGAAAAAGATGAGAGACGAATAAAATAAATTTAGGACTGAAGGAGAGATGAGATAATTCTAATTTCTAGATATACTACCCTTAATATTAAATGACTAAACAAAGTGTATTTATTCAAATTTATATTTTCAAAGCATAATTAATAATGCTAATTTGGTAGTAAAATAAACCCCTAATTAATATTTTCTTAATGGGTGTGCCAAGTCAATAGGGGTCAACTGTAATATAATATGAAACGAAAGAAGTATTAGGGGTTTCAATATTCATTAATAATTTGAGGGGCACGATAAAGAAAATGGGTGACATTGAAAAGACAAGACAAGACTAGGACTACTCAATGAGATTTTTGAGTTATCCAAGAAATATTTTTTACCGCCTTTAGTGGTACTACTACTTTATCTACTCGGACAGAAGCTTGCTTTAAAATTAAAAGAAGAAGAAAAGATTTTCAAATAGATATGTCGTCTGTTACAACAGATATAAATATCTGTTTGAAAAATACCAACAGCTCAGTCATCTGTGACAACAGATGGAAATGTCCATTTGATAACTAAATCAGAAATGTCATCTGTTACAACAGATATCAATATCTGTTTGAAAATTTCCAACAACTCAGTCATCCATCACAACAGATGCAAATATTTATTTGATAATTAAATCAGATATGTCATCTGTTGCAACAGATATTTTTTTTTTTTTGAAATTCTCCAACAACTCAGTCGTTTGTTGTAACAGATTTCATTGTAATTGATTTAGGTGGAACTAGGGATGAATGAATGAGCTCCTCATTAACTTAATGTTAAGATTAATAATAGTACCTACATCGATCTAGGTGGAACGAGGGATGAATGAATGAGCTAACAGGGTTAACTAAAAATCCAATTGAGTCGTTGCATTTGCATGGTGTTAGTATTGCGTTTATCCCGACCCGAGTCGTTGATCAATCACTCTGAGTTGAAATGAGTTCTCATTAACTTAATGTTAAGATTAATAATAGTACCTACATCGATCTAGGTGGAACTAGGGATGAATAAATGACCTTAAATGGTCAACTACAACTTCAATTGAGTCTTTTGGCAATTGCATTATGAGACGGTACTGCGTTCCTCTCGACAAGAGTCGTCGATCGATCACTCTGAGCCGAACTGATTCTTACTACCTCATATGTTCAACTAATACCTTAATTGAATAATCTGGGACTAGGGATGACTTCTCATAGGGTCAACTATAACTTCAATTGAGTCTTTTGGCAAATGCATGATGAGACGGGACTGCGTTCCTCCCGATAAAATACAAAATGTTTTCAAAATACAAATCAACCCATACAAAATGTTTCATCATTTCAAATCTCGAGTTCTCGCTCATTCTCTCTCATTCCCACTCAATAATACAGTACAGACAACAACTACTCAATAAATTTGCTCAACCCTCCACAACAGATCATTTTTCTTCTCATTTCCGACCACATAGGTGTTATTTTCGACTTCATTCTTGCTTGTATCAGTCATTTTCTTTGTCTTTGTAGGCAACAGAGTTCGAGAATAGCTCTATATTTGTTATTTTTTCTAAAAAATAAGGGTTTTTAAGTTAATGATGAAAAATAAAACTTTTAGTTGTATTATCTTTGAGAATGGGTTTACAATTTTGAGTTTTGATGGTAAAATCGTAGGAAGAACTAGAGAAATCCATAATTTCTATCGCAGTGTTCCATTGACTGTCGTGGTATTGTTGGATGGTGTTTGTGGTGTTGGTGGTGGTGGTGGTTGTGGTCTTCGTGGTGGCATTGGTTGGTGGTGTTTGTGGTGGCTATCGGTGGTGTCGGTATTTATGGTGTTTGTTTGTGGCATTGGTTGATGGTATTTGTGGTGGTGGCTGTTGGTGTGTCGGTATTCGGGGTGTTTGTAATGTATTTTTTAAAATTTATGCATACATCAATTGTAATGTAATGTTATTTATTTTTCTTTGTTTGTAGGTAAAACATGTCTCCCAAAAGAAAAAAAAGTGAAAGTGGATCAACGTTTGACCACCCAAAAAAAGGCTACAGTGCAAAGGGATTTGGAGGAGCTTCCTGAACAATCTCAGTCAAGAAAAAGTAAAGCTGAGGAGAGATGTGAAAACAACATTGAGGGAGGTGGAAAAGGTCTGTAGATGGTGATGAAGAAAATAAATGTGAGAAAGAGAAGGAATTGGAGAGTGAGAAAGAGAAAGGGGATGATTATCAACATGATGATAATGGATCACCAATGGGGCGTGAATTAATAACGTCATCCCAGCATGATCCTGTCAAAACTTGTAGTATTGACGGGTTTCAAGTTGTGATACCGAGAAATGACCTAGAAGAAAAACAACTAACTAGTCAAATTGTACTTAAATGTCAGATGGGGAAATTTTTGAACATTTTATGAAAATTATGAAGAACAAAAACATAGGCGGACTTTTTAAGAAGAGTTGCTTTTGACGCTTTCTTGAGCTGCCTGAGGACCTCTCTGCCCGTATCTGTTTCCCTATGACGATGGTATATGATCTTCAGAAGCACATGATCAATCTCGTGTGGGATGATAAAGATCCGAAGGAGGAGGGCAAAAAGAAGATGGATAAAATCTGGATCAACTACTGTGGCATGCCTATTTATTTTGGCTTGCAAGAGTTTACCATAGTGACGGGCTTGAGATGCCATCGTCCAGAAGGACCACCACCCCGCAAAAGATCCAAGGCAAGCAAATGCAACAAAAAAATAGATGGGTTGTTTGACATTGCTCGACGTGGCTACAAACCATCGGATTTATGGATAGATCCCGAGGATAAAACCATACCAGAGCAGTACAGGGAGCAATTGTGCTTAGTTTGGTTTGCTCATTCGGTTATATTGGCAAGAGACGTCAACAAGGTCATAGAAGATGATTTGTTAGCGCGTACTGAGGATTTTGATAAATTCAACAATTATCCCTGGGGATATGACAGCTTCTACTTGACTGTCCAATATTTACTAATAAGCTATCCTCAGGGACGACCACATTATACGGCTTTTCTTGGGCTTTTATGGTAAAATTAATCACTAGTTTTACTCATCCATTAATTTATATTGAATATAGTTATTATGACTTTTTTTTTGCTTGCTTCCTGTTTACATTTTTTAAGCTTGGGTATTTGAAGTCGTTCCTCCTCTCCGAAAATAGTTAATGGATTACCCGGATGAGGTTTCTCATCCAAGGATGTTTAGATGGTTGGCTGCAAAGAGCAACACCAATATTAAGGAGACTGGTCTCTTTAACCTTCCGGATGATGCAGTACGTCTTCTTCAAGTAAAATAATTTTACTCAAAAAAAGATATTGAACAGATGTTATATCTGGTGCAACAGATGTTATATCTGATGCACCAGATGGGACATCTGTTGCGATAGGGTACGATTGATATCTTGCATCAGATTACCCATCTTTTGCTTTGGTTCTCTGAACCCGACTCCTAATAGATTAACCATCTACTGCATATTATGCAACAGATGTGTAATCTGATAACATATTGTTCATCTATTGTGACGTACAGATCATCTATTGTATAACAGATTACCCAATTAGTGCAACTGTTGCAACAGATGATTAATATTTTGTATCAGATTATCCACGTGTTTCTCTGTTTCTCGTTGCAAATGCGAAGAGTGCAAGGACAGACAGGATACAATCTTTGAAAAAGTAGAGTCTATCTCTAAAGCTATCAAGAAATTCAAATCCAAGAGGTGTGTCATATCATCCAAGAAGGTGAAGGAGCCATACACTCCTACAGGGTTGGTTAGGAGAAAGAAAAGAGTAATTAGAGATGTACTCTCCTGTCGAAAATCAAAAGAAATTGTAATTCCTACCTCTCCAAAAGCTGTTAAAGTTCATGGGCCAGTCAAGAAGGTGGACATATACGCGAAACTTGGCGCCAAAGAGAAGAGGGATCTGCGACAGGCCAAAAATGCTAAGTCAGGCGCACCAGATTACCCAGGCCTCCCTTTCCCCCCAAGACTTCCAGACTATGACTGATATGCGTATGTCGTACGAGGACAAGGCAAGTTTACTTTTCCTAACCTAGCCCTTCTAATTTACCCCATGAAGAAGATGCTATGCAACAGATTTTATATCTGTTGCAACAACTAGGTATACTGGTGCAACTGGTAGTGGCTCTGTTGCAACTTATTATCCATCTGTTGCATAAGTTGTGTTGGATTATTGATTCAGATAACCCTATGCAACATATAGATCATCCGTTGTATCTTTACAATTACTAATCTATTTAAAAATTGACTTCTTATATCATAACATGTTGACATAATTCTCTGCCTCATGAGAAAAAGGCAATTAACGTACCGGAAAGCTTATGATGTTGTCGATAGGATAATGGACCTCGACTTCTGCAAGAAGCTCAAGGATAGGTACGATCAACTCAATGGGGAGGCGTTAGCCCTTGGCGTGGGACTTGATTTCCTAGTTACTATGTTGGTTTTGGATGAAGAAGAAATGATAAAATATGTTAGAGGGGAGAGGCCAAATCCATACGGCAAGAACTGGACCGAGGAAAAAGGGATTCTTGTGGTCATTAGCATGAATGACATGCATTATCGGGCTATTGAAATACTACTCGAGGAGGGAAAGATCAATGTTTATGACTCCAACGTACCTTTCATCGACGATTTCAATCTTTTTCTCCTCGTGGAGCCATTGATGGTGTTGTTGCTCATCTTGTTGAGGGAGAGTAAACTGATGAATCATTTTCCAAAGGAAGTATTGATGAAGAAATCAAGGGATTTTGAAGGTCGAAACAAGGGAATAATCCTTCCAAAAGATGATGTCGCTAAAGCTAGCGGCTCGCACGCTCTTGCACACATAGAATATTTGTTGGCCGGCACAGAAATGGCCAAGCCAATGACTTTTCTGTGCGAAAATGATGTGGAAAACCTGCAAGAGGTCTGGGCTTATGGGGTACTAACTGGACGCTTGAAGCCTGTGTATATAGAAGAGCCTGTGAAGTAGCAATTTTTAATTTCAAGTCACCTTTCACTTTATTACATGTACATGTAGTGGTAATAATTTTTTTCTGATGAAAGTTGAGTTTTTTATAATGCAACAGATTGTCAATCTATTTTAAAATATATTTAATCTGTTCTGGCAGATAGTTTATCTGTTGCAATAGGTTGGCCATCTGTTGCATTACGACGATGTTATTTCTATGAATAATCTAATAATCTAATCTAAGTCCAATCTGTTGCAACAGTGGGAAGAACTGTTTGATAATTTCCAACAGATGACCTAAATTTTGCAACATATGCCTAAATCTTTTTGATATTTTCCAACAGTTACGCTTGAATACCCATGTACTCTACAACACCAAACCAGAAGCAAATACACACACCACCATGAAAATTTCAGCAATTAGGCTTGAATATTCATATGTCCAACAACATCAAACCAGTAGCAATAACGGCAACAATGTAGTATCTTCTTGATCGATTTTGTTTCTCTTCAAAAGCTTTGACTTTGTTCAATAAACCCCAGATTACATGATTTGCTTGTGAAGGGTGTCGTTCTTCATACTAATCAAAGTAATCGCATCCACCTAATTTCTATAAAAAAAAACACAATTACAAAACAATTACAAGTCAATAATTAATCAACTAATTAGATAAAAAAAATATTACCTTTGAAATCTTACAAGTAGAAAACCTACGACCCGAATTTTATTGAGTCCAAGAAATCTTTAACAGAGCTTCATGACCGCACTTACATTATCGAAAATCTTTATCACAAAAAATAGTGGAAGATGTGCTCAACATTGTCAAGTTCAATTGGAAAAAATAAAAGAAATAATTTGAAGAATTTGGATAGATAAAAGAAGATGACGATGGAGAAGAAGATTTGGGAATTTAGGGTTAAATTTTAAGAGGAAGATGAATATATAAGACAATGGGGGTGGGGGAATGACCGTTGGGGGCCAAGTGATGGCAAGTCAGCAAAATGTGCCAGACTGACACATTTGATGCCTATTTTATATTACGTGTTTAAAATGAACACTGTCTAATTGATGCTTATTTTATTTTAGGTGTTTGAACTGAACACCGTCGATGGGTTCCGTCTTTTTTATTTCAATTCACTTTAACCTTTTTACACGTAGTGGCAATTTTTTATGTCCAACGAAAGTTGAATTTTATAATGCAATAGATTCTCCATCCGTTGTAACAGTTATTCTACCTGTTCTGACATATAGTTTATCTGTTGTAATAGGTGGTCATCTGTTGAATTATCTCGATGTTTCTATTTAAGTCCATCTGTTGCAACAGTGAGAAGACCTGTTTGATAAATTCCAACAGATTACCTACCTGTTGCAACATATGTCTAAATCTGTTTAATTTTTTCAATAGATGTGTCGTCTGTTGTAACAGATACATTATTTGTTGCAATATTTGAATCTAGTATTCCTTTTCAATTAATAAGTTCAAATCTAAGGAGTAAATAAAATTCATAGATAAAATAAAATAAATCGAAGCCTTCATAAATTAGCTGAAATAAGTCAGCGAATAAATGAAATGTAAAAAAATTGTTATGGGTACAGATCTCAACAAATACATCAACAACAATTTAAGTATGATGCCAATGATTAATTTGACATGCTCAAGCTATAAAGATCTACTCAGTATGGACAAGTTGTTCTTCATCCGGTGCTATGGAATTTGGCTTTGCTCGCCGTGGATCTTTATTGTCGCTTACGTACGATTTCAGTGCTTTTTGTTCTCCATATTTCCATAAAAAGAGTAGCATATTATCAATGTTGTTCAGCAGTAGCTTCTTCTACATCCACCTGGAAAGCCAGAATTAGTCAATACTAATCACGGAGATACAACAAAATGAAAAAGGATAACTCATCTCTTCTAGCAAATCAAACAGGTCTTTCTCCTACTTTAAATTATCCCAAACAAATTATATTTCTGTTGCAAAAATGAATCAATTGTTGGGACAAATTTCTACATGAGGAAGACCCTGTATGATAATTTCCAATGGATGAACCATCCGTTGCAACATATGAATCATCTGTTGTTGTAGATAGGTCATCTGTTGGTATAAATAAAAGTGGTACGAAGAGCTGTTTGATTTGCTAAAACAGAACGAGACACATGTTGCACCAGATACTTTATCTGGTGCAACAAGTCAGTCAACTGTTGCAACATATGTATATATATGTTTGATAATTTTCAGTAGATGTGTCATCTGTTGAAACAGATATGTGTCTGTTTGTTTTGTCAGTTGGAAGACATATATATTCACCTTCTTCAGCTCGTGCTGCTCTCCTTTGGACATTGTACGTTGCTCAGTGCAACGCACAAACAGAGGAGTTGCAATTTTGCTTTTTTGGATGCTTGATAATGTCCTGGAAATCACTCTCCTTCTCCTCTTAGCCCTACTATCCAATGGAGCGGATGGAAATAAAATCCTATTTGATGGAATGAGACCCCTCTTAGATATCAATTCCTTTATAGAAACAGTTAATGCATTAATAACTTTAATCACTACATCATGTTTTGCCCTGCAATCTTGACATTTGCATGCAAAACATTCGCTGGGAGAGGCAAAATCTGTCTAACCAGTATGATCATACTCATAATGGTTTGCTTTAAATACTGTAAGAGAAGCATCATTAGCACCAACAGCAGCACCACTACCACCAACAACAACTCTATCACCACTAAGACCATCTTCAACAACAAGCCCACCCTCTAAAATTGTTTTTCTTGTAATGGTTGTTGCTCCAAACAATTCCATTTTTATTCTGTTGATGACCTTAGGGTCCGATAAAGTTTGCACAGACCGTAAAGTAAAAAAAAATGGCATCTTCAACTCTCAATTGGTCGAAACTAGTGACGGATGCACAATCTAACATAAATCATTACATATATTAGAATGATGATTAGATCATTCAAAAAAATTATTAATTAAAAGAAAAAAATAATTATAATTATACTTATTGCATCCTTCGAAGGGTGGAAGAGATCAAGAAATTTTACATTTTTATCAGTTTTAGCCGACAACCATCTCAAGATTCTTGGACAGAAAACTCCTTCCTGGTAGTTCACTTGTTGTCTCAAATAAGAAATGGCTTCAAACGCCCAAGCCTATAAAATAACGCTAATAAATCAAAATCATTATTGAGTAAAAAAATGAATGATATCATAATAGAAGAAAGAAACATTTACCATGAAAGCCTATGGAAAGCTATATAAGTTGACTGTCTTTGGCGCTAACAGAGTCAACAAATATTTGACAGTCATTTTGAAGCTTTTATACCCTCAAGGATAGCTGTTAAACGCCTCAAGATCCTCGGAGAGCTTTATTAAACCGAGGCTTATGTTGTTGTTAATGTCTCTCGCCCAAAGAATATTATGTACAAACCAAACCAAGCACAATGTCTGCTTGTGCTTCTTTGAAAGTACTTTATCTTTCAATGCTTCTATCAAATTTTTGTTTTTGAAGCTTGGACCAACAATGGACACCAGGTCATCACGATCACACGACTTGTCTTGGCCTTTTTTGGGTGTGCGGGGTGCTTTTTTTTGGGTTAAAATAGGTATAACTTGAGAAGGAGGATAACATTTTAGTCCAGTAACTATGACAAACTCCTTCCAACCAAAACAAACAGGCATGCCACAATAATTTATCCACACCTCATCCATCTTATCTTTGTTTTCATACATAAACCTATGCTTGAGATATAGCATTTTCATTTGGAAACGAGCATTGTTGTCTTCCGATAAATCAAGATATTTCCCAAAGCAGCTATCCCTGAAATAAGCATCCAATTTTTATTCTCGAAGTATTTTTCTGAAGGCGTCGAAAGATTTTCCCATGGCTGACTTAACCATGAAATCACCCGTTAAATCTGCAGAACTATCGCACTGCATTCTCACAGGATAACGATCAATGCTGAAGGCTTTGACCAACTCTTTGGTGGAAGGGCTATTAGCATTTGCATCATCTCTTTTGAAACATTCCTCCTCCCGTGTTCATCATATTTTGCTCCCGATTGAGATAACGCTTGTAAACCAAGCTCATAGAGTGGTGGATGTAGCCTAGCTGCTTCACTTGTTCCTTTACTTGGACTTGATTCGATTTCTATTTTTTTGGGAACCGTATTATCTAAAATTAACAGGAACATAAAAAATTATACTATAGTTGATTAATGCATCGTTAAAAAGGGATAACAGTAAATCAAACAAGCAAAATAGTAAAATAACAGTTGCACCAGGTAGTATATCTGTTGCAACATATAACCATCCTGTTGCAGCGGATTAGTAATCTGTTGCAATAATATAAAATATATCACTCCTCTTTTAAGACAGATGAATGGTCTGTGCAACAGATCACACATTGTTGCGACATATGAGTGATTCGTTGGGATAGTTAAATAACCTGTAGCAACGGATGAGTAATATGTTGCGACAATACAAAACAAATCACTCATCTGTTGAGAAAAATGAATGGTCTGTGGAGCAGATCACGCATTTATTGCAACATCATCTATTGCAATATGTGAGTGATCTATTGGAACAGTTAAATAACCTGTAGCAACGGCTAAGTAATTCGTTGTGACAATACAAAATATATCACTCATCTGTTGAGAAAAATGAATGGTCTGTGAAATAGATCACACATCTGTTGTGACATCATCTGTTGCAACATATGAGTGATCTATTGAAACAGTTAAATAATCTGTAGCAACGGCTGAGTAATCTGTTGCGATAATACAAAACATATCACTCATCTATTGAGAAAAATAAATGGTTTGTGCAACAGATCATACATCTGTTGTAACATATGAGTGATCTGTCAGGGCAGTTAACTAACCTGCAACAACGATTGAGAAATCTATTGTGACAATACAAAACATATCACTCATCTGTTGAGAAAGATGAATGGTCTGTGCAACAGGTCACATATCTGTTGCAACACATGAGTGATATGTTGGAACAATTATCAACGGTCAATATTGTTTAGATTTCTTCCAACATAAGGTTGTCTATCGTGGCAGATGAATGGTCAGTTGGAAAAATCAAGTCTTGGACATTTCCTGTTGGAAGAGTTGATAGGATTTTATCCAACAGGAGGTTCATCTGTTGCATCAGATCATTAATTTAATGGTTCTTCCGTTGCACCATATGGTTAATTAGTTGCATCCGATTTTTTATCTGATGCTTAATCTGTTGCAACATATGGTAAATCTGTTGCATCAGATAGTTACTCTATTACATCAGATTATTAATTTGTTGCATCAGAATTATAATCTGATGGTTCCTCTGGTGCATCAGATGGTTGATCTTTTGCATCATATAATAAATTTATTGCATCAAATGGTTAATATGTTGCACCAGATGGGTAATCTGTTGGAGGAAATAAAAAACAGTAGCACGGTTTTGTTCAACAAAAAAACAACAATTTCACCATTTTTACCAAGAACAGAACAAATCAATTCAAATTATTGTTTTATTTTTATAAACACAAACAATAAAAATCAAACTTCAAAAAAATGCAACAAATAACAAAATATCATAATTCACTTCGAAAAGAGAAGAGAAGAAATACCAGAAATTAGGATTTTATTTAGACCGCATTTCAAATTAATGCAATAAATATTGAAATTGTTAACCAATACTATAAGAGAAGTTGGCTCAAGTTCCTCATTTTCTTCAAAACTAAAAAGGCCATAAATTTTTACCTGTGAAAAAAGAAAAGGAACGATGAAGAATTCGAAGTTGTTGTGGCCCTCAGCAAGGCTATCACATCGATTGAAGGTTGAAGTAAAAAAGGAACTCGAAGCCCAAGTATTTGTAGTCGGATGTTGAAGTCGTCGAGGATTGAAATGAGAAATTTGCAGAACAGTTGGTTGGGAGAGAGTTGAGAGAAGTTGTCGAGAAAGGGATGAGAGACAGGTTAATTTGAATTAAAGAAGGAACTCGAAACCCAACTATTTGTCGCCGGAGGTAGAAGTCGCCGGGGGTTGAAGGGAGAAAAGAGGGGAACTCGAAGCCCAACTATTTGTCGCCGGAGGTAGAAGTCGACGGGGGCTGAAGGGAGAAATTTTGCAGAACTGTTGGTTGGGAGAAAGTTGAGAGAAGTTGTTGAGAGAGAGAGGAGAGAGTGGTTGATTTGGATTGAAGGGGTGTGTGGGTTGGGTTGATTTATATTTTTGAAAAGATTAGAAAGTTTTGAAAATATTAATCAAGTCCACAATTAATTTAATTATATTTACTAATGATATTTAACCCTATTTATTGATCAATGTCATCAATCGTTCATTCAAGACTTAAAAGCACCTTTCCTTCAATTTTCTCAAGTCACTTCCCCTTTTTTATTTCCTCTGTTCTTTTTTGGAGGGTAATTAACTTTGCATATTAATTCTCTCCACTAGGTTGAAAAGTGATTTTGTGATAAAAGTCAAAAGGAGGTGAATCTTTCGGCGGAATTGAAAATATTTAGTTAGGGGAAACAGTAGTAAAATTAAAAAGGAGCTTTCTCTTGTTGCTTTTTTTTTGAATAATAAGTCATCTGGTAATAATCCCAAGGTGTTAACTTTCATTTTTATTTTTTGGGTTTTTCATTCGATGTTCGGTTCCCGTATTGGAGTCCGATTAATCCGAATTTACATTGGGTAGGAACCTATTTGGGGGATAGCGCTCCCTATCAAAAAAAAATTTCATACTCAGGGCTCGAACCCGAGACCTCTGGTTAGGAAGGAGCAGCCTCTCCACTTGCACGACATTCTTTGGTGGTCCAAGGTTTTAATTTATTCCACGAACCTTACACCTAAAGTTATGAATGATTGTATTGCTGGATCACTTCCACCTCTTTTTTTTTTCGCCAACCTAATACTAAAATATTTAAATTTTTGCTTAGTTCAGTGTTTTTCACTTGTGCTAGAAAAATAAATTGGCAAGTGCATTGTTTTCTTGATTAAAAAATAAGTGTTAACTTATTTCGTAATTCCTAGAAATTCACTCTTATATGAACCAAGCGATCAATTGGTGATATGTCGATTTCCCCTTTTCATGACGACGTAAAATTATAGAGCTTGTGAAAAGATAATATAATTGAACCTTAATAAAAGAATAAATCCTTTTGTATTAGGGCTAATACGGCTTTTATAAAACGCTTTATCTAATCTCTTCCAACCCCAAGGCCCTATACCTAATTATTATATACCTATACCTTCTTTTAGGAAACTTTATTTGGTGTTGCAATTATACAAACAATAAGGTGATAATTACTCAACAAGTACTTGTCTTACGATCACTATTTATGAACTAAAAAATCCTCAAAATATCCTACAAGAATTTATCAGTAATATTTGCATTAAAGTAAATATCTATATCACATTCCTTAATTGTAGTCCTTTCTCGTACCATGCTAATGCGGATTGTTTCTCGTCTACAAACTCAACTCAACGGAGATGTCTTCCATGGAATAAATGGTACTCTATTTCTTATTATCTCAACTCAACGGGAAATATTAAGCCTTCGTCAAAATTTCACGAAAACGATACCCTAATTGCTTAGCATGAAAATGAAATCTAAGGCTGTAGTTATATATCTTTGCTCCAGCATTATTATTTTTGTTATTTACTTACCTAAAAATTAGTGAGACGCATGTGATGTCCCTAATAAGGTCAAGGGTCACCATCAAATCAATGTATTTGCTGACTATATAACACTCTTAATAATCAACGTAGCAAAAGTATGACAACCAATTTGCCACTGAAAATCGATTAGGACTACTTCACAAAGCACCAAAATCTCTTGAAAGATAACAAATAATTTGTCTCCCCTTATAGATCCTTTTTTATAGCTAAAAAAAATAGTACTGTTTTGATGGTCCTAACTTCATAATTAATTAGTTAGAAATTGTAACTTTAGATTGGCTGTAAGCACTTTTATGAATCTTCAACCCAACTCATAATAGGGCTACTTTTTTTTTTCCTACCTTTTATGATATGTCAAAATCATGCATCATTCTGGTAGCTCAAAAAGTTATTAGCTAAAAGAAACAAATCTTATTAGTCATGATAGTGGCAGCCCACAGCAAAATCTCATAGGTAAACTAAATAATTTAATACTATTAAAAACAAAGAAATATAACAATATAATGAAGCATTGACTGCATCTTGCAAATATACTCTACTTCTTTCTCCAAAATTATATGTCTATAATTATAAGCATATCACATGTGGATCATATCATTCAAAGGGGCCAATAATCCACTTGTAATGAAATAAATAGTCCCCAATGAAGGAAAATATATGGACCATATGGTTAAGTACGCACAAGTTGCACAGCACAGTAAACCAGAGAGATAGGCTAAATTAAAGAATTGATTCATCCAAAAAAAGAAAAACCTGAAATCATGAGCTTATTAAATACTACCTATAGATGGTAATGATTTATCAGGAGCTCCGTATAGATATGCTAAACCTATTTGTCCAGTGGTTTGTTTGGTAGGGTGTATTGAAAAAAAACTACATGCATTAGTTAATGTGTACTATTTGTACTTTGTTTGGTATGTTTTTTAATCTATGTATAGCTAATGCTACATTCTATTATGTATTAAGGAGTGTAATACTAATACATCAAAATTTATGATATTAGTAATGCAATGGATTCTAATGCATTCATTATCACGATTAAAGTCACAATTATCCCTCCAAATCTTTTTTTCTATCCTTAATTTACACCATATTTATGAAGGGTATTTTTATAAAAAAAAAATAAAAAAATTATACAATTCATGTATTTTTAATACACCAAATCAAATACTTTCATAAAAATAACCCGGAGGAAAGGTGAGAATAAAAGGAGTAGAGGGGACAGAGGACGTGGGTGTTGCTTTTCATGATTTAACAGGATAACCTCCTCACAGGGACCACACCCATCTTCCAAATCCTCTGTCTTTTTATTTATTGGAGTATCATATTCTCTTTCCATACATGATTTCTGAGGGACGAAACTTCGTGTATAAATTGTGTACCCTTTGGTTCTGTGATTGTGGATTATCACTAGATTAATATTTATTTGGAATAACATATAACTCACGAAGATGACAATGTATGTGCGCATCTACGTCCAGGGGTGAAAAATTGCATTTACTGATATTGAGGAATTAAGATTTTTTTGGACACCTACAAAATGAATATTAGAAAACAATACTTTTTAAATCTCTTGTAAAAATGAAGATGTAAAAAAGGCCATGAAGCAAAAAAGAGTATGCTAGTGGCATACATGCAAACTAATTCTATATATCCTCGAGAAACTCTAATAAATTCGTTATACAAGCAAAAGCAAAGAAGCTTTGCCAAGTGGTGGAAGGGTCCTCAAGTCTGAGGGCTAGGGAGTGGGGGGGTCTTCCATCCGATTCCTTTGATCATTTTCTCTAAACTTAGTAGCCGTTTGGCCATAGAATTTTTTTCTTTTTTTTTCGGAAAATTATTTTACTTTATGAAAATACGTTGCGTTTGGCTGTGAATTTTTCAACTCCAATTCCGAAAAATTATTTGAAAAAGTGAAAACAAGTTTTAAAACTTGTTTTCACTTTTTTTACTCATACTTCTCTCACAAAATTTCAAAAACAACTTTAATTTATATTCATGGCCAAACACAACTCCAACTCCGGCTTTATCTTCAACTCCAACTCCAACTCCGGGAAAAAATAATTTTCATGACCATGTTGGGCCTATATGTACAAATAAGGATGAGAAGTATAGTAAAAGGTGTATTGTACTATATTATTGGTGGGCTATCTTTTTCATGCAAGGAGTTTTAGGACTATTACGTCCACGGGAGAAACTATAATGTAATGTGGTGCGATCAATTTATTTAGCTTTTGTATGTTCACTTCCAGAAAACCATCATCATTTATCAAAGATTTGTTTTGTTTCCTTAATGCTTAGCTACCAGAGTACCAGTCCAGCCTGCGTGGGCAGTTGGGCTTATAGTTGACTTCCTGATGGGCCTGCCTGGCTCATGTTTTTCTCAAGTAAGGAAGAAAAGGCATCTGCTACCATTCGATTTTCCAATTTAAGCTTTGTATACATTAGCATTTAACCAAGCACGAACGTGTAGATAGGGGTGTCAAACGGGCCCCAGCCCGATTATTTGACCCGGCCCGGTAAGCCCTAGGGCTTTAGGGTTCCGGGTCCCGGGCCGGTTATTTTGTTAAAATGGGTCCGGTTAACCCGGCCCGGACCAGGCCCGCTGGTTAACCGGCCCGGCCCATAAAATTAAAAAAAAATGGATTTTGGGCCAAACTAGCAGTTGGCCCAACGGCTATATAGCCGTTTTTGGGTCCAAACGGCTAGTTTGGGCCCATTTAGTAAAAAAAAAAAAAAAAAAACTTTAAAAAATATTTTTTAATCCCCCAAAAAAATCTATAAATACCCTACAACTTCAAATCATTTTTCACACAATTTTTCACTCTCTCAAATCTCATTCTCTCTCAAATCTCAATTCTCAATTCTCAAATATTCAATATATTTAATTTCTTAAAGTGTTCACTTTAATTTTTTAATTTTTCGTTTACAAAGTACGAGCGGAAGTTTCTAAAGTCGCAATCTTCGGATACTTCCAAAATTTGGTATTGTCGTTCCATCTCTTACATTTAATTTTTATTTATTGTATTAATTGTTTAATATTTAATTTTATTATATTTGTGTATTTTGAATATTTTTAGTTTAATTTAATTTATATTATGGATAAATTTAAAAACCTCGCTACTAAAGGTGTTAAAAATTTTTGTCCCGGAAGCGGTAGTGGTAGTAAAAAGCGAATTACTAGCGGTAGAGGTAGTTCAAGTAGTAGATATACCCGTGTGCCTTCGCCTCCGGTACCTCTTGGTACACCTTTTGAGGAAGAAATAGATGTAGGTGCTCACGATATGGATTATGTAGAAGCTCAGGAAAATTACGGTATAGAAGAAGAAAATGAAGTAGATGCGGTTAATTTAGACGAAGATAATGAAAATATTGCTGAAACACCCGCAGTAGGAGATGCTAACGTTAGATCTGAATCAGTTAATCTCCCTTCCCGTCCCGTCCTCTCAGTGCCCCAAAACCTCGTAAAAGAACTAGTATTGCATGGCAATTTTTTGAACGTATATCAGATATTGAGGTGCAGTGCAATATTTGTCAACAAATATATAAGCATAGAAGTGGAGGCAAGCAAGGGGGTACGGGTACGTTAATGAGACATATAGCTGAAGATCACAAAAGAGAGTTAAATATTGCAAAAGGTGGTGGGGATGTTGGTGGGTCAACGCAAACTAGAATGGACTCAGCAACCGGTCAAGTAGCGAAAAAGTATAATAAATTGAGGGACAGGGAAGAAATAGCTAAAATGGTAGTTGTGGGTTGTTTGCCTTTTAGTTTTCCTTCTTCTGATGCCTTTATTCGTTATATACAAGCAATTTATAATCCTATGTTTAATGGTATTCCTAGAACTACTTGTCGGTCTGATATTTTTAGACTCCATTCACAATATTATTTTTATTTATCAACATTGTTAAAAAATATTCAATGTAGATTGTCCCTAACTTCTGATCTTGGTCGTGCTGTAAATAAAAATGATTATTTAACCGTTACTTGTCATTGGATGGATAGTAATTTCGTGATGCAAAAACGTATTCTTGCTTTTTTATATGATGAAGATCGTAAACATACTGGCCAATTTATTGCTGATTCTATTGTTAAAATTGCCGGATATTATGGTATAGAAAATAAAATTTTATGTATTGCTTTTGATAATGCTTCTAACAACAAGACTGCTCTAACAAAAATAAAATCTACGCTATCTCCGCCCTTGCCTGAAATTTTTCATATTAAGTGTGCATGTCATATATATAATTTAATTGTAAAAGATGGTCTTGAGTTTTTTGAGCTTTATATTGAAAAAATTCGTCTTGCCGTTGGTTTTATTCACGGAAATAATCGTAGATCGAGAATTAAAGAATTTAAAGTTAAATGTCAAGAAAATGGACTTACACCGATTTTGATGCCTGAGGAAATTGATACTAGATGGAATTCTACGTATGAATTTTTAAAAACTTGTTATAAATATAGAATTCCTATTACACTAGCTTTTAACCAACATTGCGGTTCATTTGCTGATTCTGCTGATTGCATGCTACATAATTCTGATTGGGTTGTAATTAATGATCTTGTTAAGTTTTTAGAAAAAATTTATGTAGCTACGGTTGAATTTTTCGGTGCTTACTATCCTACTGTTTATAATATTTTGGCATATATAGCCGATATTTCTGGTTTGCTCCAACAATATAAAAATAAAGAAGGTTATAAAGAAGCTGTTGGCGCCATGTTTACGAAATTTAAAAAATATTTTTTCCCGATTTCCCCTATTTACTTGGTTGGTGCTATGCTAAATCCGTGCATGAAATATAATCATATGTGTCACTTTAGTACTCTTATTTATACTAACTTAGAAATAAATACTAACCATGATTCTGAACAAGTACAACCTGATTTGTGGACGGCTACGGCTGATGCAAAGGATTACATAGAAAAATTATATAATCACTATGCTAATTTATTTGATTCAGCCGTACCTACAAATATCACTCCAACTGTCGCTCCTCATCCTCCCGAGGAGCCATCATCTTCTAAAAGGCCGGCACATAGTGGTTTTTCTGATTCGTTTTATGATTTAAATTGTTGGAACAGTGTTAATGAGAGAACTTACACATCAACTTATCGGGAAGAGCTGAAATATTATCTTCGAACGGCACCAGAGGATCGCAGACGACGGATCAACACGTTGGATTGGTGGAGGAATAATGAATCACAATATCCTGTGCTTTCAAGATTAGCTAGAGATATCTTGAATGTTCCAATATCAATCGTTGCATCAGAGAGCGCCTTCAGTCAGGGACTACAACAGCTTGGAGACAACCGACACTCATTGGGAAGCAATGCAATGAATGTTCTAGTTTGCCTCAGAGATTGGATTAGAGCGGAAAGAAGAAATCAAGGAATGGAACCGGAGCCGAGCGACGAGCTGAAACTTGAAGAAATTATGACTTCACGGGAGAACTCAGCAGAATCAAGTCCAATGCATGGTTTTGCCCCCGTTGAATTCGACTATCCTATGCAAGTTCCCATTAATATTAACATGAATGAGTTGGAAAAAATGATGCATAATTTATAGATTTTTCATTCATGTAAATTATAAATTTTGGATCATTTTGCAATCAATAAAATTCCCCAAATTCATTCAGTCCTTAGTCGTTGTTTTTTATTTTTTTTTATTTAACGATTTAAAATTTTAAATTGAATTTCTAGTTTTCTACTTTAAATTAAAAACTTACTTCTAATATATTATTAATTTACTACCAAATATTATTAATTTATTATATTAAGTAGCATATGTTTTGTATATTTGTGCATATATCTTCTATAGAAGTGTATATTTAACGTATACATGTGTATATGTTTTATAAATTAGTATATAAGTATATCTATACATATTGTAATGTATATATAATGTAGTATATTTTATAAGTAGTAGTATCTATACATTGAATGGTGCGTATACACGTGTATATATCTTCTATAGAAGTGTATATTTAATGTATACATGTGTATATGTTTTATAAATTAGTATATAACTATACAAATATATATTGTAATGTATATACATTATAGTATATTTCATTTAAAGTATTACATATACATAGAATAGAGTGAATGGATCTTCTATAGACGTGTATATTTAACGTATACATGTGTATATATTTTATAAATTAGTATATAACTATACAAATATATATTGTAATGTATATATATTGTATATATCTCATTTAAAGTATTACATATACATAGAATAGAGTGTATATATGTGAATAGATCTTCTATAGACGTGTATATTTAACGTATACATTACTTTATGTTTTATAAATTAGTATATATATTGTAGTATATACTTTTTTTAAAGTAGTACATATATATTGAATGGTGCGTATATATGTGTATATATCTTCTATAGACGTATATCTTTAAAGTATACAAGTGTATATGTTTTATAAATTAGTATGTAACTATATATATATACATATTGTTGTATATATATATATGTATATCACTATATTGTAGTATATATTTTATTTAAAGTAGTACATATATATTGAATGGTGCATATATATGTGTATATATCTTCTAAAGTAGTATATATTTAACGTATACATGTGTATATGTTTTATAAATTAGTATATATATATATATTGTAGTGTATATATATATATATTATACTATTATAGCATATGTTTTATTTAAAGTAGTACGTATAGTCATATATAATTATATATTGAATGGTACGTATATATGTGTAATTGTTTATACTTTATATATATTTTTTAAAATATATATTGTATATTGGAGTGTATATAGTGTATATTGGAGTGTATATAGTGTATATTGGATTTTTTATTTATTTTTTAAACAGGTTTGACCGGTTTTTAATCGAGTTTGACCGGGTTTTGGTGGGTTTGACCGGATTGGGTTAAGTGGGCCGAGTTCGGGTGGGTTTTAATTTTTTTACTGTTTGACCCGGCCCGGTTAACGCCAAACCCGGCCCGTAACCCGGGTAAAATGGGAGGGCCGGTTCCGGGTTGGCCCGGCCCGGCCCGTTTGACACTCTCACGTGTAGAACAATTAATTACTCTTTCTGTGAACATGACGTGAATGGCCTTCCGAGTTTAAGATGTTATCAGTATTATGGTGATAAGTATAAGAACATAGTAAAGTAGCAATCAAAAGATTAATTAGATAGATAAAACATCACATTCAGAAGGAAAAAAAACCCCAAAAGGATCTAGGAATCAGAATTTCTTGTACTCTGTAAGAATTGAATAGAAATAAAATGATGTCAAACAATTTGAGGCATTCAAAAAGAAAATAGAATCAAATTAATGGAAACGGAAGTAGTAGTTTTCATTATCATCTTTGGAAGAAATGCAGATGGATTTTTTACACTGCACTTCTCCATGTGGCCTATATTGTAGGGAAGATTTTTTAGCTTTATTCCAGCGACAGCTATAGGGATAGTTTTAGCAGATGCCATTACCCTTTAAGTTTAGAAGAGATAAAACAGGAAATAACAATTGTTCTTTGTAAAGATGTATGTGCAGTTGTGCACTCCGAGAAAAAACTAACTTAATGGGGCAACAAGTCACTTAACTCTTAAGAAAGAATGCAATGATCCGTAAGCAAAATCCATGTTATCTTAATTGGTTGTCATTCTGCAAAAACAGATTTTGTCCATCTATCCAAAAAGTATTGCTATGAAGATCTTTTTAGAATTATAATCTTAATCATCCGGAACAAACTAACTTGTATTGAAAGATAGAGAACAACTTACAATTATTGGAAGCTGTAGCAGCCAAGCTAAAAAAAGAGAAAAAAACCAAGAATTGAGGGAGATTCCAGACTATTACAAAGCTAAGAAATTAAAAGACAACTTCATCCATGATCCTCTTTGGTAGCATCCCTTTTGATTATATAGATAGGTGTTATGTTGCAGAGCTCCTGGCAGCACTACCTGGTGCTAATGGTACTGGCACAGCTGGCCATTGCTAGGCATTTGGGACCACATAGTGGTCCAAGTATTTAGGGGTCCCTGTTGCTGCGGCGTAGTGTTGCCCCGTGGTCTTGCAGATTTGTTACATCATCCCTCAGTAGACATTTTGAAAACAAGTCTATTTCTTCCAACAATTCCCATTTCCCACTTTGAAATCTTGTAGACTCCATACCATTAGATGGTTGAGTCGTTATGAGGCTAATGAGAAACTGACAAACTTTACCTAAATAATCTGAAGCAGCTGCTACATTCAATGTCTTCTCCTCTGCCTCAGCATGTTGAAGTTTGTCTGTGTAGATACATTTTCTGCATTCCTGCAGGCGAACATAATTATGGAATTCCATTATTTCTTTGATCGTAATCCTTAGAGAGAATTTTGGCAATCAGAATTCAGAACTATTTCTCTTTTCATTTTTGTTTCTTTGCAATTTTTCTTTTTCTTTTTTTTAAAGCAATTCGTGAGGCTAGGTCACAATAGGAACCAATGATCTTTCTAAGATAAAGAATCTATTACCTGGAATAGTTGACTTAGTGCAGAAATATGTTCATCATTGAGAACACCATAATTAAGCAACTTTCTAAAGAGGAACACCAGCTCAGCGCTCAAATTAGAATTTGTGATGTTTCTAGTAATGGCAAATATGCAAGATTCATCGAAGATTGACGTCATCCATTGAGGAACTTTCTTCCCACTCAGCAGTGCAACTGCAATATGAATTGCAGGCTTGTGATGGATCATGAAAGATTGTGAAATCAAAGATGGTGCTGCCAAAGACATCACTAATTCTTCTATTATAAACCGACACCAGTTGTTCCTTTGTATAGCTGATACTTCCGTTTCCACATCTTGCCATCCAATGAGCATACACAAACAGAGGGAACAGTTCATTGCTACGGACATGTCACTTGAGAATATTTGCCCTTCTAAAACAGCCATTATAGACAACAAATAATCAGCTCTGAATTCTAGTGTGTCTGATTTTCTACTTCTCTCATCTTCTATTCCGCTGAATAACTCCAGCAGGCATTGGGAGCTAAGTAACTTTATGGGAATAGATCCAAAATGCAATAACTTGCACAAGTCGTGGCATTGTATACTAATATGGGACAAGGATTGTGGGACGTTGGTAGGATCCAACAGATATTGGCAGTCCATAATCCCCGGTAAAATGGCAGGTAGGCTAGCAAAATAAGCTATTAGTTTCTAAATTAAAAACAAAATAAAAGAAAGCATAGAAACTGATCTACCTTCTCAAAGAGAAGAAAACCAGTGAAAGCACAAAGACAAGAGCTTCTCCAGATCTTGTTCCTTCATCCTGGTCAACTAGAGAAGGTCCCTTGGAACAGGCATCGGCGATAGTGGTATTAACCAATGATAGCAAAGGAGTACTAAGGATTATGGTTTTTGAAGCTTCAACCATCACTTGATTTACTGAGTGGTGCAAAACCATAGAAAGAATGCCAATTGATATAAGGGTTCCTGGGGTCCATCCATCTGCAGCTATTGAGGGGATCAAGTGGTCAACAATCTGCAATTAAGGGAAAGGTCTATTTACTAAGAGGAACTGGAAGCAAACAGTATTTTAGAAGAGTTAGTACTATACTTTCACCACAATTGAAACCCAGGGTTCATCATCGGAGAGGGATTCAGATTGTACTGCTTGAAGAATGCAGGATACTAGTTCGGAGGTGGCCATGAAAGTATCTGAGGATGAAGAATGACCAAACTTATAGTACAGGTTCTTAATTGCACCAGCTATCCCATGCATGCAGAACTGATCTGAAGCACTTGGTGAGATTTCTATTATATGTTTTATGGTATTCACCACAGAAACAATGTCACACTTGGAATATTGTTCTCCAGCCTCTCCCAATAGGAACACCATGAGCATACCTAAAAAGTTATCCCCCGAAGCTACAAGTTCTGTCATAACATACACATCTATCGTCTGATTGGCTTCACCATGGATATTTATCTGGCTTGCATTGGAGCAATTGCATCTGCAAAATTTCAAAAGCTGGGCTGACAGCACATTGCAGATTTTCTCTTGTTGGAACAACCATTTCATAGATGTTATGTGGATTCTTGTAGATAGCAAATCCCAGTCCTTCTCAGCAAGTAGGTGGAACACAATCCTTTCAGCCTCTGGGCTATAGGGGATTTGGTAGCTCACCTTGGCTAAACCTCTGTAGAGTGCATAGAGATTTATCAATATTCCCAACACCGAAGCTCCGTGCATGTTTTCGATGCCGTTAAGTAGAATATATTGCTCCAGTGAAGCCAACACAATCTTATCATCTGCAATTCTGGAAAGGAGTTGAGATATCAAGTGAGGGATGATAACATAAGCAGGGAAAATGCAGAAGAGTAAGATAACCATTTACCGATCGTCGTACAGCGAGCTGATGTACAGTAACAGCAGAACTGCCAGTTGACAAGAAGCCAATTCAACATTTTGGGAGCTTTTATGGCCCAGAAGGAAAAGCAAATCTATAGGATCAGATGGAAGATGTGGAGCAGCATCGCTAATGCATCGCCCCGAATCAACCCCAAGAATGATATCTGCCATCACACCAAAAATAAGATAAACCTTGTTTTTCATCTTTTCAGAAGGAAAAAAGCCCAAACATCCATATGCAAAACAGAACCAGGAAGATGTGAACAGAACATTTGCAAATATTTTGGTTTCAGTATCTGAATCGTGTAGCAATATGGAATAGAAGTTCTCGAGTATTGCAACTGGAATATCCTCATCTTCCATCTCATTTAGGGATTTCATAAACCAAGGTAATATATGTGTTTTGCATACATCTATAATGCTTCTTCTGAGTTCTGTGTTGATTGAGCTTGAGGGGTTCATCCCACAACCATATGAATATGCCTCTTTCAGAAGGTAAAGAGAGTTCAAAAGTTGACCAGGATATTTGCCATAATTCATTAAACAAGTTAAGATGCAATTTCTTGATGCATCCTGAATTGATAGTAAGAAACTTGAAATCCCACAGGAAGATGAACATTTCATAAGTGCAACAAATATTGAGCAGACCAGAGCTAATGTCTCTGGAAGCATGCCTATTTCTCCGTCAAGATTTTTCTTGAGCATCCCAGTCAAGGAAAGGCTTATTTCCTCTACCTGAGACTTGGATACCACCCCTGGGCAGTTCTCAACAGAGTTCCAAATAAGCTTGAGTGTCTCAGTCTGTACAGGGTGGAAAGGAATTTCAGCAACATGATGAAGAACTGGAACCAGGGCCATGAACCCAATTGCAAGTCTCTGTCTAAATGCTTGCTCAGCAGTTGCTAAAATATCAAGAAGCTGAATACAAGATTTAATTGTTGAATCTTTGCATCCTGCAAATTTATAAATTACTTCATTAGGCATTACAAACAACATTAATTGCATAATCTGACCTAAAATAATTAGAATGTTCTCTAGCACATTATCGTCGGAGAACTAGATACTGTCGAACCATATGGACAACAAACATTGAAGGCATGGTAATTTGTTGATTGTAGGAAGACGTTGTAATCACCAGAGAATTGGTCAATTCAAAGATCGTTTAGTTGTAAAGAAAAAACAAAAACAAAAATAGAGTGCGACTGCAATGCCCTCATCCTTCATTTCTTCAAATGAAACTGATACATATAAATCTAACTGCTTAGGCACTGCGTATCGCTGATATTCTTACCTGACAATCTCAGCACTTCAAACGCATAGTCTGCAATGTTCTCTTCAACAAATACTTGGATTTCATTTTCTAAGACATCTTTCCTCGACAGATAAAGGTAAAGTAAATCTAGCACTGCTATTTGAACTTGATTATCAGAAGAAAGCAGGGGGCCCTTGACGGCCTCTGCAAACAAGATAGCTAGAGGTCCATCTGGTATCTGCTCATTTGTTTCTATCAAGTGGTCAGCATCATAAGAACTCCTGCTCATTGAGCCAATTATAGAAGTAGTTTGAAATAATCCTCTTTGCATTATTACTGTTAAGAAAGCTGCATAGACAAACAGTATCACTGATTTGATGAATGTGAGAGATGATATTATCTTGCTGAAACTCTAACATCAGCAGCTGGTTATTCTGTTGTGTTTCTTTTTTCTCTTTTTCCTTTTCCTTATGAGAGTTGGGGGTGGGGGGAATATAGGGGAGAAGGGGGCTTTAGAAGCCAGAAAAGAGAGATTATCATAGCTCTGGTGAAGAGTGCATAGAACTTTGATAGTCGAATCAGCAGCAAATATACACGAAAAACTTTTTATCAGCCAGAGTATATTCAAGGTGTGAACAGAATTAACAACAAACAATTAGTTGTTTGTGGAGCCTGTTTATCCCGACATTAGGCTCACGAGCCACAAATCTCTAGCTTCAAATGATCGCTTGGGGAGACATTTGGTTATTCCTATCATGCATTCTCGCTTTTTATCATCCATACTTCACTAGTTCCCTTCTAATATAATTAAAAAAAAGTCAGCTATTATTACCATATACCCCTCTTTCTTTGCAATAACCCAAGAACAGAAATGCTAAAACTGTCACGATATTCACTGGAAAACCAATTTCAGAGATGCTAAAGTTTGAGAAGAAGAAAAGGGTAATGTTAAAGCTTACCTATACAGTTCAAGCGAACATCATCCCTTTCAGCTTTCATGAGAACTGCCAGTGCGGAGTGTAGGAGCTTCGGGAAATAGCCAAATAAACTGGGAGGATCTTCACTATCTTGAGACACGTTGAGTAGGAATAATTTGTAAAGAACGAACAGGATTTCTCCTTGAATATCTTCACTGTACTCAAGAAGGAATTGGCCTTCAGGGCTCTGTTTAAGGCAAAATGAGATAGCCACTGTCTCAGTTTCAAGAGTCACCTGGACAAGTGAAGACCGCTGACGAGATTGAAAATGAGGGCATCCGTTTCTTCGAGACAATAGGAATGGTCTTTTTGATAATCCAAGAGAAGACCTAAGCAGTGAAGCTATTAATAAAAAGGTCAGATAGCACATGTTAGAGGAAGACATATTTCTGCAAATATAGAAACTACAAATTTGCTGTGCAAAGTGAAGGCTAAGTTATCTCACAAAAATCCAATGTATATTGTACAGATATCAGTCAAATAATTCCAAGACAGAAAAAGACCAAGTGTAACTTCTTCCTCTTTCTTGTTCATCTAGCTTCTCAATGAGGAAATCAATCACATACAAAGGGTACCGTCTCTAAAATGAGCAATTTGCACATCGAGGTCAGCAGCTGGCAGGCACCAAATAAAGTGTGAAGCTACTATGAATGGTGCCATGGTGCCATTTTAAAGTCCACTCAAAATTTTCACAAGTTCAACATTATTTATAGTTTCTCCCATCTTTTATTTGCTTATTTCGTAACATCTTATATTTTATTTATTTTATTTTTGAGAAGGTAACATTTGTGTTTTCATCAAAAACAGACTTTTCTATGGACATGAACACTGACACTGAACCTTGAACTAACTACCTAAACAGGTTTTATCTTTCCACTAGCCGCTCATGCTAAAACTAATATTCTTTGGATTCATCCTGACTGTGATTTTCCAATCAAATCTGCAACAATGTCTGCGCTTAAACTTCTGCTGTTAGTCAATGTCAATGACTCACTGAAATTGATAGCAGTGCCAAATCACCGTGGAAAAGCTACTCCTGGATAAAAGCTGTATTTTATCTTCGGGATTGAAGAAGAGCTAATTGTAATAAAGCTATACTGCCAACACCGGTTTTAATAGAAATCTTAACAGGATCATCAAATTCAAAATCATTTTGATTACCGAAAACTTTACTGATCACAATCAGTTGTCCACCACCACACGAAGTTGCACAGGCACACTGAGGAAATTAGGAAAACCAGATACCTCCTCCATTCCACTTTTATTTCCTTATTAGTCCATTTTAGACTGACACAAATTCTATATTTCCTTACAAGTTTTTGTTGCCACACAGATATTTTGTCATGATTAAGAGCACAAGCTCCAAAAGTTCTCTAGTCACTCAAATAATAGTGCATATTTAAAAAATCACAAGTTTTAAAAGTCTTACTTTATTTCTTAAATTTTATGTCAAGTCAAACTATGCCAAACAAATTGAATCAGTACGAGTATCTATACCTTTCAACAGCTCCATTCTCAATTTTACAGTTCCATAAATTGGAAATTCAAAAATTATTACAGAAGGAAAGGTTACCGTGTGAAGCTGTCTCCGACTCCAAGCTAAAGAGCCACTAGAAAGACGATCTGCAAGCCGAGCCACAAACTCCGCATGCACATCACAATCCGGAGGTTCACACAACTGCATAATCAAATCCATAGTTTGCTTGGCAATAGGCTCATCATCGAAGGAAGATAGAACTCCGACTAAAGGCGAAATTAGGAAATGAGAGTGAAATGTGAAGAAGGTTTGGCGAAAACTCGGTTGAGAAAGCGCGATAGATAACTGTGAAAGCACGTATGAAACGTGAACAGTCGGCGATCTCGGATTAGAAATGAGATTGGACAAACAGAGCAGGCATATTGATCCGCCCTCATCGGTTAGAATAATCAAAGTCGAGCTATGGCCTTGAGCGCATGTTACAGGTGGAGACGGTGGTGGAGACGGTGGCAAGTGGTGGAGGCGAGACGTGGCGAAATACATTTGTTTGCTGTACTGTGTGCGTGAGTGGAGAGCGAATGCAATGGGAGAAGGTGTAAGAGTTTGAATGCAAGGCGGGAGAAAAACAAAGATGCTAAGGCTACCCTTTTTCCCTATGAATTCGAAATATATATACGACTGACAACCAAGAGGTCCCTTTAGTTCTAATTTCTAATCTGAATTTAGGTCATACTTCCTGTAATTTATATGTGAAAGAGAGGGCCTAAATTCATGTTCATTAATTTTAGGCATGGTTATTGAACTTAGCATACTACTTTCTTCGTTTCATATTAGTTGATCCGCACATCCACTAAAAAAATATTAATTAAGAATTTATTTTATCAATAGCCCTATTAATTATACTTTGAAAATATAAATTTGAGTAAATACACTTTGTTTAGTCATTTAATGTTAAAGATAGTATTAGAAGAACATAATAAAATCTTCTTGATTTTATTAAAGGAATAACTAGATTGAAATAAATATTTTTAGAAAGAGGTCCAACTAAAGCGAAAAGGAGGGAGGATATTGTAAAATTCTTTAATTATTAACATTGCCTCAATTTAAGAGTAAAACCTCATGTTTGTTTCAATTTATGTAGACGCAGGTGACAACTAAAGGAGGAGACATATATGTAATTGTGATTAACTTATTGTAATGACCTTCACGATCATTTTTTGTGTTTTCACATATTTTTGGTGTCTAAATTTTTCTATAATTGCCTCAACTTATTTATGATTTACTGGGACTGATAGATCGGTTCCCAAGCTATTCGTTTGAAAATTTTAGTAATATCTAAATATATTATGAATTATTTAATTTAATTTGACATTTGGTAGAAATATAATTTAGTACCCTTCTAAAATATTTTCAATATAGATAAAATTGTGTAAGTGATGATATATTTATATTACTTTATAATATACTTTAATGACTTATTAATATTTTAAATGGAGATAGTAAATTTAGAAATATTAAAATATTATTATTATATAATAAAAATTTTAATAAAAATAATTTTCTATTAATTTTGATATATTCAAAATATGATATTTATATTATCACGAACCTATACCATACTCAAATATGTACGCTATATAGAAAAATTAATATAGAAAAATTATTATGTGTGGCCACCACCACCACACGTGGGGTGAAGAGGGCAACAACTTGTTGATATTTTTGACTTTTGTCAAATCTTTTCTATTCATTCATCTTTAACAATATACAATTCATCCACACTATACACTCACTGGAAAATCCATTTTCCATTCAACACTGCATACACGCACCATACAATTCTCTACACACAAAGAGAGACACCCAGTGAACACACAAAATCGAAAGGGAGATTAAGCAAGCTTAGAGGGAACAAATATTCTAACGTTATTATCAATCATCGAAAAGAAATTAATTATCCGCATCAAGTAGGATTGTGCAAAAACCGAACTGACCGATAAATCGAATCAATAAAAATGTTATTGGATTATCGGGTTAAAGATTTTTTATTGGTTTTATAAAAAAATTTATTGGGCAAACGGTTTGGTATTGGTTTTAGCTTATTGGGTTATGGTTAAATCGATAACCCAATAAGGATACATTAAGTTATTGTCTTATCCTTATTTATGTTATATATATAAATCTCTCTCCTTATCTATCTATCCATCTCTCTCTATATATTTAGGGATATGTGTATGTATATAGATTATATGCACTACTAATTCACAATTCAGTGATTCACAAAGTATTAATCTATTCAGGGCAACAAAGGCACAATATAAAGTTCAGCTATTATCGTAATGAAAAGCTTGAAGCATTTATAGCTTCCAACAATTAGGATTCAATTTTTTTCCTAACTAACATTCAGTACAAATTTGAAGATTCTTGTAAACTAAAATGCATTGCGTAGGTGTTGACGGTAATTAAGATTTCATTTTTTTATGTTAGTTGTTACTATTTCTATTTTATAAGTATTTTCTTATTGGTTAAATCGAAAACCGAACCTTTAAGGACCAAAAACCGATAAACCAAAATCGATAAGAAACTATCTTATTGGTTGGTTATTGATTTTACATATTTAAAAAACGAAAACCGATCAAACCGAACCAATAACACGTAAAACTGAACCGAACCGACCGATGCACACCCCTAGCATCAAGTTATTCAAGCTCGAATTTTAGTAGCAATATTCGGAAGCTTCGTAGAAAGACATTTTAGCTTTGACGTCCAGGTATGTTAGACTTACTCTACTTTTATATTGAGTTTATTTATTAAAATTGTGTACTATTATGCTAGTATTGGATAATAATTATAGTTGCCTACCATTGGATATATATATTAACATGCCTTATTTATTTGAATTAGGACCCCGTTCTAGTAAATCTTGGTATTTTGTCTTTTCAATATGATATAGCATATATTATTTTAGGATGTGAAGTTAAATTACAAAACCTTGAATTTATCCCTTTGTAATTAAGATATTTGAATGGTTATTTAGACGTATTTTAGCTTCTGTTCAGGTTCAGTATATACTTTATTTCTATCATTAATTGTGAATTTTGGTACCACGTTGACATTGTTATGGTATGAATTTTAGTATTACATTTGGGTATGGTTACTTTGCGTTTCGGTTCGAGTCCGATATTTGATTATGGTTGTGGTTCCTTTGAGTTTCCGTTCGAGTCCGGCTGTCACGCCCCAAAATCCCATCGGGCCGGACTGACACCCGAAGCCGAGAAGGCCCGGGAGAACCCGTTCAAATACCTGTACTTTCACTTACATGCCACCAAAATTTTGGACAGCACTTCATTGCATATAGAAGAATCTAATTACCTGTATCAGCACAACACGCACAAATATATATATATAACACTTGGCCGTCGGGGCCACCACATATACAAATATAACATGACTATATAAACTTCCATGACTTTACCCTTCCTTATGTCTACAAAGCCTCTAGGATATACATGACATAACTAGGGTCGGGACAAACCCCTGCCCACACATGACTCCTGTACAATAACAAAACATAAAGAGCCGACTCGGAAAGCTCCAAAGCAAACTGGAGCTCACCAACAATAGTTGTATGACCTGGCTCCTACTTGTGCGGTGTATGAGCTGAGGTACCTGTGCCTGCAGCATGAAATGCAGGTCCCCCGTGGGGGACGTCAGTACGAAATATGTACTGAGTATGTAAAGCTGTAGATAATCACATATGATATAGGAGCTCAATAGAAATCAGAAACAAGTGAATAAAGCGTAATAGGAGTGGACCACATTTACTAGAACTTGTGACAACCTGTACATTGCATTTATTCAATCACTTTACCTTCGTTCTTATCGTCTTTGTAATCATTACTGTACTGTACTGTGACCATTAGGCTGCCTTCAGTACATATCAACTGGGCTCGACCCATGCTAGGCTTATGCCCCTGGGATACCACCCATAAACACATAAATAGGGATCGACCCATGCTAGGCTTATGCCCCTGGGATACCACCCGATAAGAGAGAACTTCCATCACTTAGTTCAATTAATCTTTGAGATTGTTATTTCGGTCGCCACCACATTTTTGATACTTTGAAACAATGATACATCAATAGGAGACATATAAATAGACCATCAATGCAATAACAATGAAGTAAGAACTCATTGGCACATCAATGAAGTGTTTTGGAGTCATCAATGCCATAACAATAAAGTAGGAACTTATTGGTATATCAACAATGTGTTTCAGAATCATCAATATCACAACAATAAAATAGGAGCCTTTTGGTATATCAATAAAACATTTTGACACTTTATAGGATGGAAACAACTTCGTTGGTAACGTAGAACAATACATGTTTTTGGACAACCTCGGAATCTTACTTGATGGAACATTGGTATTTTCATGCCAAAGAACATTGTTAGGGTATGCTTTACATACCTCGTCGTAGATTCGGATACCAATTCAACACAACTTCCCGCCTTTACAAATCACTTATCTACAATGAAATGTTTGGCATCTAGTATTAGCAACCCAACACCACAACTCTCTTCCATAATTCCATACAACCAATATTTGCAAAACATTCCAAAAACCAACTTGAACAATAGGTTTATGTGTATATATATATATATATATAATCATCATTTCAATACCACATCATCAATACCAAATCCCTTCACAATTCAACATAATCCAACCATGCACAAGAATAATCCAACATCATTTCCCAATCATCTTTCAACAACAATCAAATAACATACTTCTTATGTGTATATATATATATATATATACATATCCATATAAATAACACCAACATAATTTACGTCTTTAACATAAAATGGCCCTTTTGGTTTCGAAGTCCTGTTGGCACAAGTAAGGGGTGCTTCTCGAAGCCCTCGAGACGGTGAACACAACTACGGAATCAATTTGGATTTTCTACGGTTGAATCACAAGATAATTGGAGTTGAAATTAGGCTAGGGTTCCTTATTCTTCAATAATTGTATGATGAATGATGGATACTAGGCTAATTATATGTATATAATGACCAATTTTCGTCCATGAGGTGTTGGAAAATGACCATATTGCCCTTAAAAAATTAAGTAAATCCGAATCTGTCCATGATGGACTGTTTTGATAGGCTAAAGTAAATCGACCATAACTCTTTGATCCAATATCGGATTTGGGTGAAATTGGTATCGTTGGATAGATAATTCAAAGAGCTTTCATTTCATATAAAGTAGGCCACCCATTTCGTCCTGTACAAGGAGTTATGATCGTTTGAAGTTGACCCTCAAAAATTGTTTTGATAGGCGGAAGTAAAACGAGTATAACTCCTTACTCAGATGTTGGATTTGGATGAAACTAATTGCATTGGAAATAAGACTCAAAGATATTTCTTTTGATATGTGGTCGCTCTCCCAGTTCATTATATTAAGGGAGTTATGATCGTTCAAAGTCGACCCAAAAAACTGGCAGGCCTCAGTAGTTTGTGTGCAGGAAATTTTCCTGCACATTTACTATTCACCATATCCCGGCCACCGTTTTATAGTTTCGAACATGCTCGATTATATCCGAAACTTATCCGTTTTTGGAAATCTTTATATCGTTGGAAAGCTTATTCAATAACCTTCGTATGGAACCATCGACGGGCAAATTCCGGTATAAATAAAATAAAAAATTAATTCCATATAAATAAGACCAATCACGTACTTGAATACGCCAATACATGTACTTAAATACGGGGTGTTACATCCTTCCCCCCTTTAGGACATTCGTCCTCGAATGTTAGCGTAGTTATTCAACCAAAACAAGTTCAAGTCCACCATTAACATTCACATCATCACATAAATACTATGCATATATAAACAAAAACTTACTTGTTAATGTTCTAACTCTTTTTCTTGAACTTCCCCTTCATCTTTGAACAAATGAGGGTACTTAGATTTCATTGCTTCCTCAGCTTCCCATGTAATCTCTTCCCTTTGTTGATTTCTCCAAAGTACTTTCACCGATGCTACTTCTTTATTTCTCATCTTCTTAACTTGACGATCTAATATAGCAATAGGCATCTCCTCATAGGTAAGATCTTCTGTTACTTGCACATCTTCAGTAAAAGTAATAAGGGACGGATCTCCGATGCACTTTCGAAGCATCGATACATGAAATACTGGATGCACTGATGAGAGTTCCTGGGGTAGCTCTAATTCATAAGCAACTTGCCCACATCTTCGAATAATCTTATACGGGCCTATATATCGTGGACTCAACTTTCTTTTCTTGCCAAATCTCATCACCCTTTTCATTGGCGATACCTTCAAAAATACCCAATCGTCTAACGAAAATTCTAGCCCTCTTTTTCTACTATCCGCATATGACTTGTGTCGACTTTGGGCTGTTTTCAACCCTTGCTGAATCACCTTGACTTTTTCTATGGCTTGATACACAAGATCCGGTCCGAACATAAGAGTTTCACCCGCTTCGAACCATCCTATTGGTGATCTACACTTCCTCCCATATAAAGCTTCATATGGTGCCATTTTGATACTTGAATGATAGCTATTATTGTAGGCAAACTCAATAAGAGGTAAATGATCATCCCAGCTGCCTTTAAAATCTATAACACATGCTCATAGCATATCTTCAAGTGTTTGAATGGTGCGCTCTGCTTGTCCATCCGTCTGAGGGTGAAAAGTTGTACTCAGATTCACTTGTGTTCCCAAACTCCGTTGGAAAGACTTCCAAAAGTTTGCGGTAAATTGAGTTCCCCGATCCGATATAATAGAAGTTGGCACTCCATGTAATCGGACTATTTCCTTAACATACAGCTTCGAATATTCTTCAACTGTGTAAGTGGTCTTAACGGGTAAGAAATGTGCGGATTTAGTAAGCCTATCCACAATCACCCATATAGAATCAAATTTCCGAGCTGTACGAGGCAAACCTGTAAAAAAATCCATGTTGATCATGTCCCACTTCCAAATTGGAAGATCTATGCATTGCATATAGCCTCCGGGCTTTTGGTGTTCCACTTTAACTCGTTGGTAGTTTGGACATTCAGCTACAAATTCTGTGATGTTCCTTTTCATGTCATTCCACCAATACATATCTTTCAAATCTTGATACATTTTGGTTGATCCTGGATGAATGGAATACCTTGAAAACTGTGCCTCTGTCATAATCTTCTTTCTTAGCCCGTCTACATCCGGCACACACAATCGGTTTTGGCACTGAAGTACTCCTTCTCGCGTAAGCTCAAATGCCTTGGTCGCACCACTCTGAACGTTCTCCTTAAGCTGTAATAAAATAGGATCTGCATATTGCTTCTCTTTCACTTCAGCTACTAATGAAGATTCCGCAGCATTATGTACGATAAGCTCTTTATTCGGAGTTTCAAGAAGGCGAACTCCCAAACTAGCTAACTGGTGAAGATCTTTAACCATCCCTTGACTTTCTATAGGCGCCATCATAGCCTTACGACTTAACGCATCAGCTACCACATTTGCTTTCCCTAGATGGTACAAGATATCAATATCGTAGTCCTTTAATAGTTCAAGCCATCTCCGCTGCCTTAAATTTAGATCCTTCTGATTAAAAATATATTGCAAGCTCTTATGGTCAGTATATATATCAACATGAACCCCATATAAGTAGTGGCGCCATATCTTTAAAGCAAAGATAACCGCTGCCAGCTCAAGATCATGTGTGGGGTAATTTTTCTCATGTGGCCTCAATTTCCTTGAGGCATATGCTATCATCTTACCATGCTGCATTAATACACATCCTAAACCAATTCTCGAAGCATCGCAATACACTGTATACCCTTCTGTACCTTCTGGAAGTACCAACACAGGTGTAGAAGTCAACTTATTCTTCAATTCTTAGAAACTCTCCTCACACGCATCATTCCACTGGAACTTGGATGCTTTATGCGTTAGCTTGGTTAAGGGTGCTGAAATGGAAGAAAAGTCTTTAACAAACCTTCTATAATAACCGGACAACCCGAGAAAACTACGAATCTCCGTAGGCGTTGTGGGTCTTTGCCAGTTCTTCACAGCTTCTATCTTTTGAGCATCAACCTTTATCCCTTCACTAGATACAATATGACCCAAAAATGCCACCGACTTTAACCAAAACTCACATTTAGAGAACTTTGCATAAAGCTTACAATCACGAAGAGTTTGCAATGCCTGTCGTAAGTGATTGGCATGGTCCTCTTCTGATCTAGAATAAACTAGAATATCATCTATAAAAACTATCACAAATACATCCAGGAATGGCTTAAACACCCTATTCATCAAATCCATAAAAGCTGCAGGTGCATTAGTTAGCCCAAATGACATAACTAGAAACTCATAATGACCATACCGTGTTCGGAAAGCTGTCTTGGGTATATCCTTCTCTTTGACCCTCACTTGGTGGTAACCTGACCTCAAATCAATCTTAGAAAAACACTTGGCGCCCTGTAACTGATCAAATAAATCATCAATTCTTGGGAGAGGATATTTATTCTTAATAGTCACCTTATTCAATTGCCGATAATCAATACACATCCTCAGCGAGCCATCCTTTTTGCGCACAAATAACACTGGTGCTCCCCAAGGGGAAATACTAGGCCTAATGAACCCCTTTTCTAGCAAATCTTTCAATTGCTCTTTCAATTCTCGTAATTCTGCTGGGGCCATTCTATACGGAGGAATGGAGATTGGTTGGGTGCCTGGTATTACATCAATACCAAACTCTACTTCTCGTTCAGGAGGCAAACCTGGAAGATCTTCAGGAAATACATCAGGAAATTCATTTACCACCGGAACAGCGTGAAGAGTTGGTGGCTCCGCTTCTGTATCCCTTACTCTAACTAAATGATATATGTATCCCTTGGAAATCATTCTTCTTGCCTTAAATTAAGAAATAAATCTACCTCTTGGCGCGCTAATTTCACCTTTCCATTCAAGGACTGATTTATTTGGAAAATGAAAATATACCTTTTTTGTGCAGCAATCAATTGTGGCATAACAAGACGCCAACCAGTCCATACCCATTATAACATCAAAATCTACCATTTCTAACTCCACAAGATCAGCCATCGTATTACGACCACAAACAGTTACTATGCAGTTCCGATAAACCCTTCTAGCTATAATAGATTCCCCGACCGGTGTGGACACTTCAAATGGCTTAACTAACAGTTCGGGTATTCTTTCGAACTTTCCAGCAACCAATGGAGTAACATAAGATAATGTAGAACCGGGATCAATTAAGGCATATAAATCGAATGAAAATATAGACAACGTACCCGTAACCACATCTGGGGAAGCCTCTAAATTCTGTCGATCCGCTAGAGCATACGTACGATTTTGAGCCCCGCTAGAACTCGTGGCTCCTCTATCACCTCTAACATGACCCATTGGCTGAGCACCCCTTCCTGAATAAGGCATCGATGATGATGATGATGCAACAAATGACCCTGTAGGTCGTGACATACCCCCTATGTCCCTTCGTGGGCATTCCCTCATTATATGCCCCGACATACCGCACCAAAAGCAAACATTGGTCCCCAGCCGACATGCGCCCAAATGATACCTTTCACATTTATTGCATGGCTCTCGAGGAGGTCTTGATTGGCTCATATTCCGTTGCCCTTGGTAACCCACTGATCGCGAACTATGACCCTCACTTCTTTGCCCAAATTGACTACCTATGAACCCTTGATGCTGTGGTGGAGCACTAGCTGCAGAATAAGAAAATAATGGCCTAGGTGGTCTAGCAGAAAATTGAGGTCTAAAACCTCCCTGTGGCGCCATAAACTGCCCTGTAGATCTGGCCCTCTTAGAAGATCCACTTTCAAATTCCTGTGTTCTTCTTCTTTGCCTCTGATCTTTCATTTTCTGTGCAAATGCTTGGATCCTAGCTATATCCATGTCTTTATTCAGTGCAGCAATAGTACAATCCCTAACCAAATACGGATCCAATCCATTCACATACCGATGAACTCTGCCATCCATAGTAGCTATAACATTAGGAGCATATCTGGACACGGAATTAAATCGAAGACTACACTCCCTCACACTTGTATTACCCTGTCGAAGATTTAAGAACTGATCTGCACGGGCCTGACGAGTCTCATATGGAAGATAATGATCAATAAATGCCTCTTTGAACTCTTTCCAAGTAGCTGGGGGTGCATCAATGCCCCTTGACCGTTTCCAGTCTTCATACCAATATATAACCTCACCTTTGAATCTATACGCGGCTAACTCCACTGTCTCTCTGCCCGCTACATGCATCACCTCTAGGGCCCTTTGGATCTGATCAATAAAGTCCTGCGGATCTTCGTTAAGATTGGATCCGGTAAAAGTAGGCGGATCCATCTTAAGAAAATCCTGTGTTCGAAGACTAGCCGCCCTATCTATACCACTAGGACCTGCAGTAGGAATAGCTTGCCCTTGAGCTTGCCCAGCAACTATACGAGTCAAAAGTTGCACTGCATTTCTAAGATCTTGATCAACAACATTAATAGGTGGCTCTGGGGATATAGTTCTCCTCCCCCTTATTTCTTCCGGACTGGGGGAAGTTTCTGATGCATGCTCAGCTGGAGCCTCACTTTGATTAGCTGGTATAGTGGGTGACTTACTAGTCCCCTCTCCGGCAGCCACATCTACTTGCTTACCGGTATTCTTGCTTCTGGTAACCGGCATCATTACTATAATAAGAGAAACAAACTGATTCAGTGGTCAACTATGACTTCATATACAATATAAGCTCTATCGCACGATCTAAGACATGAAGAAAAGAAACAATTCCTAAATGTCCATAGCCTCCTGTTTATAGATGTGGTGCACAACACACCGATAAACAAGAATCTACGTAGACACGTCTTTGTAGACTCACTAGGACGAACCGCTCTGATACCACTTTTGTCACGCCCCAAAATCCCATCGGGCCGGACTGGCACCCGAAGCCGAGAAGGCACGGGAGAACCCGTTCAAATACCTGTACTTTCACTTACATGTCACCAAAATTTTGGACAGCACTTCGTTGCATATAGAAGAATTTAATTACCTGTATCAGCACAACACGCACAAATATATATATATAACACTTGGCCGTCGGGGCCACCACATATACAAATATAACATGACTATATAAACTTTCATGACTTTAACCTTCCTTAAGTCTACAAAGCCTCTAGGATATACATGACATAACTAGGGTCGGGACAAACCCCCGCCCACACATGACTCCTGTACAATAACAAAACATAAAGAGCCGACTCGAAAAGCTCCGAAGCAAACTGGAGCTCACCAACAATAGTTGTATGACCTGGCTCCTACTTGTGCGGTGTATGAGCTGAGGTACCTGTGCCTGCAGCATGAAATGCAGGTCCCCCGTGGGGGACGTCAGTACGAAATATGTACTGAGTATGTAAAGCTGTAGATAATCACATATGATATAGGAGCTCAATAGAAATCAGAAACAAGTGAATAAAGCGTAATAGGAGTGGACCACATTTACTAGAACTTGTGACAACCTGTACATTGCATTTATTCAATCACTTTACCTTCGTTCTTATCGTCTTTGTAATCATTACTGTACTGTACTGTGACCATTAGGCTGCCTCCAGTACATATCAACTGGGCTCGACCCATGCTAGGCTTATGCCCCTGGGATACCACCCATAAACACATAAATAGGGATCGACCCATGCTAGGCTTATGCCCCTGGGATACCACCCGATAAGAGAGAACTTCCATCACTTAGTTCAATTAATCTTTGAGATTGTTATTTCGGTCGCCACCACATTTTTGATACTTTGAAACAATGATACATCAATAGGAGACATATAAATAGACCATCAATGCAATAACAATGAAGTAAGAACTCATTGGCACATCAATGAAGTGTTTTGGAGTCATCAATGCCATAACAATAAAGTAGGAACTTATTGGTATATCAACAATGTGTTTCAGAATCATCAATATCACAACAATAAAATAGGAGCCTTTTGGTATATCAATGAAACATTTTGACACTTTATAGGATGGAAACAACTTCGTTGGTAACGTAGAACAATACATGTTTTTGGACAACCTCGGAATCTTACTTGATGGAACATTGGTGTTTTCATGCCAAAGAACATTGTTAGAGTATGCTTTACATACCTCGTCGTAGATTCGGCTACCAATTCAACACAACTTCCCGCCTTTACAAATCACTTATCTACAATGAAATGTTTGGCATCTAGTATTAGCAACCCAACACCACAATTCTCTTCCATAATTCCATACAACCAATATTTGCAAAACATTCCAAAAACCAACTTGAACAATAGGTTTATGTGTGTATATATATATATATAATCATCATTTCAATACCACATCATCAATACCAAATCCCTTCACAATTCAACATAATCCAACCATGCACAAGAATAATCCAACATCATTTCCCAATCATCTTTCAACAACAATCAAATAACATACTTCTTATGCTCACATGCATATATATATATATACATATCCATATAAATAACACCAACATAATTTACGTCCTTACCATAAAATGGCCCTTTTGGTTTCGAAGTCCTGTTGGCACAAGTAAGGGGTGCTTCTCGAAGCCCTCGAGACGGTGAACACAACTACGGAATCAATTTGGATTTTCTACGGTGGAATCACAAGATAATTGGAGTTGAAATTAGGCTAGGGTTCCTTATTCTTCAATAATTGGATGATGAATGATGGATACTAGGCTAATTATATGTATATAATGACCAATTTTCGTCCATGAGATGTTGGAAAATGACCATATTGCCCTTAAAAAATTAAGTAAATCTGAATCTGTCCATGATGGACTGTTTTGATAGGCTAAAGTAAATCAACCATAACTCTTTGATCCAATATCGGATTTGGGTGAAATTGGTATTGTTGGATAGATAATTCAAAGAGATTTCATTTCATATAAAGTAGGCCACCCAGTTCGTCCTGTACAAGGAGTTATGATCGTTTGAAGTTGACCCTCAAAAATTGTTTTGATAGGCGGAAGTAAAACGAGTATAACTCCTTACTCAGATGTTGGATTTGGATGAAACTAATTGCATTGGAAAGAAGACTCAAAGATCTTTACTCTCCAAGTTCATTATATTAAGGGAGTTATAATCGTTCAAAGTCGACCCAAAAAACTGGCAGGCCTCAGTAGTTTGTGTGCAGGAAATTTTCCTGCACATTTACTATTCACCATATCCCGGCCACCGTTTTATAGTTTCGAACGTGCTCGATTATATCCGAAACTTATCCGTTTTTGGAAATCTTTATATCGTTGGAAAGCTTATTCAATAACCTTCGTATGGAACCATCGACGGGCAAATTCCGGTATAAATAAAATAAAAAATTAATTCAATATAAATAAGACCAATCACGTACTTGAATACGCCAATACATGTACTTAAATACGGGGTGTTACACCGGCATCATTATGATTGTGGTTCCTTGAGTTTCGGTTCGAGTCTGGCATCTAATTATGGTTGTGGTTCCTTTGAGTTCCGGTTCGAGTCCGGCATCATTATGATTGTGGTTTCTTTGAGTTTCGGTTCGAGTCCGACATTTGATTATGAGTTCTAGTATATATTATATGTATGTGGCCTATTGTTATTACCCACTATGTCCAGTTCGAATTCGGCACGTGTTCTCTTGTTATTATTCATTACTACCGGTTTGAATCCGGTATCTGGCCTCTCGTTACTACCCATTGGTGCCGGTTCAAGTCCGGTGCACATCTGGATGACTATCATGATTTCTTGGGATCAGCTCGGTTACAATTTATTTATGTTTATTTTTATTACTTCTTGTGTGTTCCACCGGCTTATTGGGGTACAGTTGGATTAGTTGTCTTCTTCAGTGTGCCTAGTGGGCTTATGGGGGGCCAGTTAAGCTATGTTTGATTTATCTGTTATTACTATGTATTTATTTTCTGTATCGCTATATTTATTCTTTTAATGCATTTGCGTAGCTTGGTAGTTGTTTTTCCTTTCCAAACCTATTTACTGTTGACTAAGGTTACGCCCTCGCATTGTAGTTATACCTTTCCTGTATTGAGCTCAGTCAGTCGATGATATCTACTGAGTACTCGTTGCTTTGGTACTCATACTACACTTTTGCATCTTTTTCTGATGCAAATTCGGGTACTAGCAGTTGACGTTGACGTGGTTTCTACCTATCAGTACTGGTTTGGAGCAGGGCGATGCCTGGACTGGCTGACCAGGCTGACCCTAATGCCGAGAAGCCTGGTGTTGGGGGTACCTACCGTGAAATCCTCTTGTGAACTGTGAATCGTTATAGATGCTCTGGTAACGTGGTCTCTTATCCCTGCCCCCTTGAGCCTTACGATCCATCTCCTCTATAGAATAAACATGCTCAACTATCTCAGAAAAAAGACTTTCCTAAAGTCACCAAACTTTGTGTAGCCCTACGAAGTGATAATCCCAATCCCCTGACGAAGCATCGAATCCACTCATACTCCGTAGGCAGAATCATAGTGGCGTGCCTGGATAACTCATGAAATCTTGCCTCATACTCAGCCACAGACATAGAACCCTGTCTCAATGCTGTAAACTCATCTCGAAGACGCTCGCGCATGCTGCGTGGCATATATTTCCCTAAGAAAACCTCAGAGAACTGAATCCAAGTCACCGGTGGATATCCAGCTGGCCTGGAATCAAGATAACCTCTTCACCACCTCCTCAATGTCGTGTCTAACTGATAAGCAACAAAGTTCACTCCTCGCGCCTCAACCAACCCCAAATTCCGCAATCGCTCCTCGCAACTGGATAGAAACTCATTAGCATCCTCTTCTGGGGCCCCAGCAAACCTGGGTGGTGTCAATCTCAAAAATTGGTCCAACATTTTTTGCTCATCTGAAGACATAACTAGCTAGGCTAGAGCCGCCTGTGGGACTACTGGTGCTGGCGGAACCTCTACCCTAGGCGTCGCTGCCGCAGGCTGTGCTCCTAAATCAACTCCACTCTGTGCTACTGGTTGAGCTCCCTAGGTCGGTGGACCGCCAACTAACCCCAATAACTGTACCAATACATCTCGAAGAACCGAAGAGGATATAAAATCGGGTGGAGCCTGGGAAGCCCTCTGACCTACCTACTGATATGGCGGAATACCTAGAGCTCTCTCAATCTCAGAAGCTCTGACAGGATCAGGTAATAGATCCCTGGCCAGATCTCGAACAAGGGCTGCTGCTCTATCCTGCCCCCGATCTCTGGGTCTACCTCGACCCCAAGCTGGAACTCTAGAAGTGGACCTGGGGTCTCGATTCTGTAACACCCCGTATTCAAGTACGTGTATTGGCGTATTCAAGTACGTGTATTGATCTTATTTATATGGAATTAATTTTATTTAATTTTATTTATACCGGAATTTGCCCGTCGATGGTTCCATACGAAGGTTATTGGATAAGCTTTCCAACAATATAAAGATTTCCAAAAACGGATAGGTTTCGGATATAATCGAGCACGTTCGAAACTATAAAACGGTGGCCGGGATATTGGGAATAGTAAATGTGCAGGAAAATTTCCTGCACACAAACTACTGAGGCCAGCCAATTTTTTGGGTCAACTTTGAACGATCATAACTCCCTTAATATAATTAACTGGGAGAGCTACGACCTATCAAAAGAAATATCTTTGACTCTTCTTTCCAATGCAATTAGATTCATACAAATACAACGTCTAAGTAAGGAGTTATACTCGTTTTACTTCAGCCTCTCAAAATAGATTTTTAGGGTCAACTTCAAAGGATCATAACTCCTTGTACAGGACGAACTGGGTGGCCTACTTTATATGAAATGAAATCCCTTTGAATTATATTTCCAACGATACCAATTTCACCCAAATCCGATATCGGAGCAAAGAGTTATGATCGATCTACTTTAGCTTATCAAAACAGTCCACCAAAGGACAGATTTGACATTATTTAAATTTTAAAGGCACTTTGGTCATTCCCTATGATATTATGGACGGGAATATGTGTACATATACATGTATATGAGTTCAAAAACTCATTTTCATCATCAATCATTGAGAAAGAACAAATCCTAGCCAAATTTGACCTTTAAATTACTTTTGATTCAACCGTAGAAATTCTAAAGTAATCCGATAACTGCGTTTGTCATCTCGAGAGCTTCGAACGGCACCTATTATTTGTGCAAACAGGATTGCATAATCAAGAGGTGAATTCTAAGGTATGAATATTGTTTGCCTTTGTTCTCTTCCATATGTATATGTGTGATAGAGGATTATATGTATTGGTTGTTATTGAAAGGTGATGAAAATAGGGTTATGGACTATTTTGCATGGTTTGGTTGTATTGAATTGTGGAGGGTGGATATGGTGATTGAGTTATGGAAGGTGGATATGGTGATATACTATTGAATTGATGATTATTTATGTCTATGGCTCAATTTGGTTTAATGGATTGGTTGGAAGGATAAATGAATCCAAACTTGATATTGGAGGATGTTGTATGAATATGCATGGCATGTGAATGTAATTGGAGTATAAGAGGGTTAAAGTGACACCCTTTATGGTGTAATTAAGGCTTACTACTTAACCACTAGTTTGGTGAATTCAAATAATTGAATTGTGACGTTTGGTCGCTAATACTAGTTTGCTATATATGTTCATTGTAGATAAGTAATCCGAAAAGAGGAGAAATCCATTTGGGACTAGTATTGAAGGTTGACAGTCAGGTATGTAAAGCATACTCTATACCATATCTTTGGCATGAAAGTGAACAATTGTTCTATTAAGAAAGTTTCCAAAGTTATTCAGTAACATGTGATCCATAATGGTTTTGTATGATGTCCTACGTTACCAATGAACTTGTTTCCACCCTACAAGATGTCAAGACATTCCAATACTTACTTGTCTTCCAAATCTTACATGTTTATTTCACTAATGAATGTCAGAAGGTATCCGGTTACTCAAACAAGATCCATGTGCTATTAATAACTCCAAAACGTTTCATTGATATACCAATAAGTTCCTACTTTATTGTTATGGCATTGATGACTCCAAAACACTTTATTGATGTACCAATGAGTTCTTACTTCATTGTTATTGCATTGATGGTCTATTTATATGTCTCTTATTGAACTAAGTGATGGAAGTTCTCTCTTATCGGGTGGTATCCCAGGGGCATAAGCCTATCATGGGTCGATCCCTATTTATGTGTTTATGGGTGGTATCCCAGGGGCATAAGCCTAGCATGGGTCGACCCCAGTTGATATGTACTGGAGGCAGCCTAATGGTCACAGTACAGTACAGTAATGATTACAAAGATGATAAGAACGAAGGTAAAGTGATTGAATAAATACAATGTACAGGTTGTCACAAGTTCTAGTAAGTGTGGTCCACTCCTATTACGATTTATTCACTTGTTTCTGATTTCTATTGAGCTCCTATATCATATGTGATTATGTACAACTTTACATACTCAGTACATATTTCGTACTGACGTTCCCCACGGGGGACCTGCATTTCATGCTGCAGGCACAGGTACCTCAACTCATACACCGCACAAGTAGGAGCCAGGATACCCAGCTGCTTTTGGTGAGCTCCAGTTTGCTTCGGGGCTTTCTGTGTCATATCCAGTCACTTTTGGTATTGTATAGAAGTTAGTTATATGGCGGGGTATGTCCCGACCTTAGTTAAACTCTGTGTATTGTCTAGAGGCTTTGTAGACCTAATGTACAGTCAAGGTGGTATTTTCTTAATAGACGTGATGGCTCCAATGGCCAAGTATTGTATATACATATATATGTGTGCTCGAGCTTATACAGGTGATTATTTCCTTTTATATGCGACATAATGTTGTCCGAATTTCGGGTTGTCATAGAGGTATGCATGGGAAGTATAAGGTTATGAGATGGTTCTCCCGGGCCTCCTCGGTTACGGGTGCCAGTCCGCCCCAATAGGATTTGAGGTGTGACAGATTCCCAGCTCTCGAACTTCACGTCCTAGTCATCTGTGTAAAAGTAAATCAGTTAAAATTAACTCAGACACAACGCACGAAAATGACATTGTTCCCTAAAAATGCTCTATAACCTACCGAAGATAGGATACATGCATCTCTGTGCCGATCCGCGAGACTCTACTAAATATTAACTTTAGTACCAACAGTACTGGTGAAACCTAGGATCTGATACCAAGCTGTCACGACCCAATTTCTCAAGTCGTGATGACGCCTACCTTAACCCACCAATAGGCAAGCCACACCCTAACCCGAAATAATAGGTAACGGGCTAACAGGCAGAGACAAAAAAAATCACGTATAATAATAACAACAACAGTAATTGATTTCTGATGCAAATTTGGGTACTAGCAGTTGACGTTGATGTGGTTTCTACCTTTCAGTACTGGTTTGGAGAAGGGCGATGCCTGGACTGGCTGACCAGGCTGACCCTAATGCCGAGAAGCCTGGTGTTGGGGGTACCTACCGTGAAATCCTCCTGTGAACTGTGAATCGTTATAGCTGCTCTGGTAACGTGGTCTCTTATCCCTGCCCCCTTGGGCCTTACGATCCATCTCCTCTATAGAATAAACATGCTCAACTATCTCAGAAAAAAGACTTTCCTAAAGTCACCAAACTTTGTGTAGCCCTACGAAGTGATAATCCCAATCCCCTGACGAAGCATCGAATCCACTCATACTCCATAGGCAGAATCATAGTGGTGTGCCTGGATAACTCATGAAATCTTGCCTCATACTCAGCCACAGACATAGAACCCTGTCTCAATGCTGTAAACTCATCTCGAAGACGCTCGCGCATGCTGCGTGGCATATACTTCCCTAAGAAAACCTCAGAGAACTGAATCCAAGTCACCGGTGGATATCCAGCTGGCCTGGAATCAAGATAACCTCTCCACCACCTCCTCAAATGTCGTGTCTAACTGATAAGCAACAAAGTTCACTCCTCGCGCCTCAACCAACCCCAAATTCCGTAACCGCTCCTCGCAACTGGATAGAAACTCATTAGCATCCTCTTCTGGGGATCCAGCAAACTTGGGTGGTGTCAATCTCAAAAATTGGTCCAATATTTTCTGCTCATCTGAAGACATAACTAGCTAGGCTAGAGCCGCCTGTGGGACTACTGGTGCTGGCGGAACCTCTACCCTAGGCGTCGCTGCCGCAGGCTGTGCTCCTAAATCAACTCCACTCTATGCTACTGGTTGAGCTCCCTAGGTCGGTGGACCGCCAACTAACCCCAATAACTGTACCAATACATCTCGAAGAACCGAAGAGGATATAAAATCGAGTGGAGCCTGGGCAGCCCTCTGGCCTACCTACTGATATGGCGGAATACCTAGAGCTCTCTCAATCTCAGAAGCTCTGACAGGATCAGGTAATAGATCCCTGGCCTGATCTCGAACAAGGGTTGCTGCTCTATCCTGCCCCCGATCTCTGGGTCTACCTCGACCCCAAACTGGAACTCTAGAAGTGGACCCGGGGTCCCGATTCCCAGCTCTCGAACTTCGCATCCTAGTCATCTGCGTAAAAGTAAATCAGTAAAAATTAACTCAGACACAATGCACGAAAATGACATTGTTCCCTAAAAATGCTCTATAACCTACCGAAGATAGAATACATGCGTCTATGTGCCGATCCGCGAGACTCTACTAAATATTAACTTTAGTACCAACAGTACCGGTGAAACCTAGGCTCTGATACCAAACTGTCACGACCCAATTTCTCAAGTCGTGATGACGCCTACCTTAACCCACCAATAGGCAAGCCACACCCTAACCCGAAATAATAGGTAACGGGCTAAAAGGCAGAGACAAAAAAATCACGTATAATAATAGCAACAACAGTAATAAGTGATAACTAAGAAAGGAGCATATATTATATATTTGATCCTTTTTCCTTCTCTAGTTTTGATATATTATATATACTCCTTTCTTAGTTATCACTTATTACTGTTGTTGCTATCATTATACGTGATCTTTTTTTGGTCTCTGTCTGTTAGCCGGGTACCTATCATTCCAGGCTATGGCGTGTCTTGCCTACTGGTGGGTTAAGGTAGGTGCCATCACAACTTGATAAATCGGGTCGTGACAGCTTGATATCAGAGCCTAGGTTTCACCGGTACTGTTGGTACTAGAGCCAATGTTCAGTAGAGTCTCACGGATCGGCACAGAGACGTTTGTATCCTATCTTCGGGAGGCTATAGAGCATTTTTAGGGAACAATCTTATTTTCTTGATCCATTTTCGTGCGTTGGGTCTGAGTTGGTTATAATTTTTACTGGTTTACTCTTTACGCAGATGGCTAGGATGCGAGGTTCGAGAGCTGGGAATCGGGACCCCGGGTCCGCTTCTAGAGTTCCAGCTTGGGGTTGAGGTAGACCCAGAGATCGGGGGCAAGATAGAGCAGCAGCCCCTGTTCGAGATCAGGCCAGGGATCTATTACCTGATCCTGTCAGAGCTCCTGAGATTAAGAGAGCTCCGGGTATTCCGCCACATCAGTAGGTAGGCCAGAGGGCTGCCCAGGCTCCACTTGATTTTATATCATCTTCGGTTCTTCGAGATGTATTGGTATAGTTATTGGGGTTAGTTGGCGGACCACCAACCGAGGGAGCTCAACCAGTAGCACAGAGTGGAGTTGATTTAGGAGCGCAGCGGCGCCTAGGGTAGAGGTTCCACCAGCACCAGTAGTCCCACAACCGGCTCTAGCCTAGCTAGTTATGTCTTTAGATGAGCAGAAAATATTGGACCGATTTTTTAGATTGACACCACCCAGGTTTGCTGGGACCCCAGAAGAGGATGCTAATGAGTTTCTATCCAGTTGCAAGGAGCGGTTGCGGAATTTGGGGTTGGTTGAGGTACGAGGAGTGAACTCTGTTGCTTATCAGTTAGACACGACATCGAGGAGGTGATGGAGAGGTTATCTTGATTCCAGGCCAGCTAGATATCCACCGGTGACTTGGATTCAGTTCTCTGAGGTTTTCTTAGGGAAATATATGCCACGCAGCATGCGCAAGCGTATTCGAGATGAGTTTACAGCATTGAGACAGGGTTCTATGTCTGTGGCTGAGTATGAGGCAAGATTTCATGAGTTATCCAGGCACGCCACTATGATTCTGCCTACGGAGTATGAGCGGATTCGATGCTTCGTCAGGGGATTGGGATTATCACTTTGTAGGGCTACACAGAGTTTGGTGACTTTAGGAAAGTTTTTTTCTGAGATAGTTGAGCATGTTTATTCTATAAAGGAGATAGATCGTGAGACGGGCAGCGATAAGAGACCACGTTACCAGAGAAGCTATAACGATTCACAGGAGGATTTCACGGTAAGTACCCCCAGCAGCAGCCTTCTCAGCATCAGGGTTAGCCATTCCAGGCATCGCTTCATATATCAGATAGGGGTCAGCCCGATTTTAGTATTTCTAGTGGTCAGAGCAGCAGCCAGCCGCAGAGGGATGACCATTTTGGATCTGCTGGATCTTCCAGACAGAGCAGGGTGATCGGGATATATTATGACTGCGGGGTTGCTAGTCACTTCGCCCGTAGGATAGTTGAGCCTTCACTTTTGACTGCACAACCGATCATGTCAGTGTCGTCGTTAGGTAGGGGTGATGCGCAGATTCGTGGGGATGGTCCTTAGGGTTCTAGAGGTGGTCGGATAGGCACCCAGTCCAGTGGTGGAACGGGTCATTTGTATATTGTACCAGGTAAATCTAAGGTTGGACCTTCGGATGCTTTGATCACAGGTAAGATTGTTGTATGCCATCAACCAGTTTCTGCTTTGTTTGATCCTGACTCCACATTCTCATATGTTTATGCTTATTTTGCATCGTGGTTGGGTTCATGTTCGGAGTTTTTATCTGTGCCATTGCATATAACTATCCCTCGGGTATTTTCGTATGTTTTACTTTCGCGGACGAAAGTCCTTTTAGTAGTGATGTTGTAATGACCCTCACAATCATTTTCTGTGTTTTCACATATTTTTGGTGTCTAGAGCTTTTGTATAACTGCCCCAAGTTATTTATGACTTGCTGGGACTGATAGTTTGGTTCCCAAGCGGTTCGTTTGAAAATTTTAATAATATCTAAATATATTGTGAATTATTTTATTTAATTTGACATTGGGTAGAAATATAATTTAGCATCCTTTTAAAATATTTTCGATAAAGGTAAAATTCTGTGAGTGATGATATATTTATATTACTTTATAATAAATTTTTATAATTTATTAATATTTTAAGCGGAGATGATAAATTTAAAAATGTTAAAATACTATTATTATATAATAAAAAATTTATTAAAAATAATTTTATATTAATTTTTTGTATCTTCAAAATATGATATTTATTTTACTACAAACCTATACAATACCCAAATATGTATGTAGAAAAATCATTAGGTATGACCACCACCACACGTGGGGTGAAGAAAAGTGGGCAGCAACTTGTTGATATTTTTTACTTTGGGCAAATCTTTTCTATTCATTCATCTTTAACAATATACAATTCATCCACACCGTACACTCACTGGAAAATCCATTTTTCATTCAACACTACATACGTGCACCATACAATTCTCTACACACAACGAGACACCCACTGAACACACACAAAATCGAAAGGGAGATTAAGCAAGCTTAGGAGGGAACAAATATTTTTACGTTATTATCAATCACCGAAAAGAAATCAATTATCCGCATCAAGTTACAATTATCCGCATCAAGTTATTCAAGCTCGGATTAGTAGCACTATCCGGAAGCTTCGTAGAAAGACATTTTAGCTTTGACGTTCAAGTATGTTAGACTTATTCTACTTTTATATTGAGCTTATTTATTAAAATTGTGTACTATTATGCTAGTATTGAATAATAATTATAGTTGCCTACCATTGGATATATATAACATGCCTTATTTATTCGAATTAGGACCCGTTCTAGTAAATCTTGGTATTTTGTCTTTTCAATATGATACAACGTATATTATTTTAGGATGTGAAATTAAATTACAAAACCTAGAATTTATCCCTTTTTAATTAAGATATGTGAATGGTTATTTAGACGTATTTTAGCTTCTGTTCAGGTTTAGTATATACTTTATTTCTGTCATTAATTGTGAATTTTGGTACCACGTTGATATTGTTATGGTATGATATGAATTTTAGTATTACATTTGGATATGGTTACTTTGCGTTCCGGTTCGAGTCCAATATCTGATTATGGTTGTGGTTCCTTTGAGTTCCGATTCGAGTCCGACATCATTATGATTGTGGTTTCCTTGCGTTCCGATTCGAGTCTGGCATCTGATTATGGTTGTGGTTTCTTTGAGTTTCGGTTCGCGTCCAACATCATTATGATTCTGGTTCCTTTGAGTTCTGGTTCAAGTCCAGCATTTGATTATGAGTTCTGCTATGTATTATATATGTGGCCTATCTTTATTACCCACTATGTCCAGTTCGAATCCGCCACGTGTCCTCTTGTTATTATCCATTACTACCGGTTCCAGTTCGGTATCTGGCCTCTCATTACTATTCATTGGTGTCGGTTCAAGTTCGGTGCACATCTGGATGACTATCATGATTTCTTGGGATCAGCTCAGTTACAGATTATTTATGTTTATTTTCATTACTTCTTCTGTGTCCCACCGGCTTATGAGGGTACGGTTGGATTAATTGTCTTCTTCAGTGTGCCTAGCGGGCTTATGAGGCCCCAGTTAGGTTATGTTTGATTTGTCTGTTATTACTATGTTATTTATTTTCTGTATCGTTATATTTATTCCTTTATAGTGTTTGCGTAACTTGGTAGTTGTTTTTCCTTTCCATTCCTATTTATTGATGACTCAGGTTACGCCCTCGCATTGTAGTTATACCTTTTTTGTGTTGAGCTCAGTCGGTCGATGATGCCTACTGAGTACCCGTTGCTTTGGTACTCATACTACACTTCTGTTTTTTTTTTCTGATGCAGATTCGGGTACTAGCAGTTGACGTGGTTTCTACCTTTCTGGTTCAGAGCAGGGTGAGCTTACTTCGTCCGAGGTTGATCCTCCTCTATTTACTCCAGTTTAGTCTTTTGTACTCGAGACTGCCTGTATATGTTGTGTATATTTTAGATTTTTGTCTAGTACTTTGGGTACCTTTTAGTAGTGGCTCTAGTACTGACCTTATCAGGTCTTCGGAGGGATTCGTTTGTATATTTGGTCCTTTTTCCTCTTCTTGTTTTGATATATTATATATGCTCCTTTCTTAGTTATCACTTATTACTGTTGTTGCTATCATTATACGTATTATTCGTGATCTATTTGTGGTCTCTGCCTGTTAGCCCGTTACCTATCATTTTGGGCTATGACGTGGCTTGCCTACTGGTGGGTTAAAGTAGGCGTCATCATGACTTGAGAAATAGGGTCGTGACATTTATTTACGTAATGGATATTTGTGTAAAAGCATAAATTTTAAAAAGAAGCTCTAAAAGTATTTAATAGAAACACTTTATCATGTATTTAAGTATTCAATTGCAATATACCATAATTCGAGTGTTTAGATAAAATTTACTCACGAATTTAACTTTACTAATGTATTTAACCTTTATTAAAACATAGACCAAATGTAAATAGTAAAAATATAGACATGACACTATGAGAGGATTTTGGGTGTTATTTTATAATAATTTATTCTTGTTTGATCAAATGTTCAAAATTTAGGTATTTTAAAAAATGCTTTTTGTTGCTGTGTTGCCCTTTAGTAGCAGGCGGCCTTGATCTGGTTGATGTGGAAAAATGGAACAAATCAGTTAGAACTTAGAAGTAAACTGTTGTGGAACTTACGCATGGAAAAGGAAAGGCTTTGGGTTAGATGGATCAATGCTTACTCTATGAAAGGACAATCAGCCTTGGGACACCCAACCAAAGAATGTCTTGTGGGTAGGGGTGTCAAATGGGCCGGGACAGGCCAACCCGGAACCGGCCCTTCCTTTTTAACCGGGTTGAGGGCCGGTTAAGGTCCGGTTTGGACGCTATCCGGGTCGGGTCGGGCCAAACAGTAAAAAAATTAAAACTCACCCTAACCCGGCCCACTTAACCCAACCCGGTCAAACCCACCAAAACCCGGTCAAACCCGGTTAAAAACCGGTCAAACCCGTTTAAAAAATAAATAAAAAATCCAATATACACTATATACACTCCAATATACACTATATACACTCCAATATACAATATATATTTTAAAAAAAATATATAAGCAATTACACATATATACGTATCATTCAATATATAATTATATATGACTATACGTACTACTTTAAATAAAACATATGCTATAATAGTATAATATATATATATACACTACAAAATATATATATATATATATATATATATATATATATATATTTATATACTAATTTATAAAACATATACACATGTATACGTTAAATATATACTACTTTAGAAGATATATACACATATATATGCACCATTCAATATATATGTACTACTTTAAATAAAATATATACTACAATATACATATATATATATACAACAATATGTATATATATATAGTTACATACTAATTTATAAAACATATACACTTGTATACATTAAAGATATACGTCTATAGAAGATATATACACATATATACGCACCATTCAATATATATGTACTACTTTAAATAAAGTATATACTACAATATATATATATATATATATACTTACATACTAATTTATAAAACATATACACTTGTATACGTTAAATGTATACTACTTTAGAAGATATATACACATATATACGCACCATTCAATATATATGTACTGCTTTAAATAAAATATATACTACAATATACATATATATATACAACAATATATATATATATATATATATATATAGTTATATACTAATTTATAGAACATATACACATGTATACGTTAAAGATATACGTCTATAGAAGATATATACACATATATACACACCATTCAATATATATGTACTATTTTAAATAAAATATATACTACAATATGTATATATATATAGTTATATACTTATTTGTAAAACATATACACTTGGATACATTAAATATATACATCTGTAGAAGATATATACACATATATACACACCTTTCAAAATATATGTACTACTTCAAATAAAATATATACTACAATATACATATATATATACTACAATATGTGTATATATATAGTTATATACTAATTTGTAAAACATATACACTTGTATACGTTAAATATATACGTCTAGAGAAGATATATACACATATATACACACCATTCAATATATATGTACTACTTTAAATAAAATATATACTACAATATACATATATATATACTACAATATGTATATATATATAGTTATATACTAATTTGTAAAACATATACACTTGTATATGAAGATATATACACATATATACACACCATTCAATATATATGTACTACTTTAAATAAAATATATACTACAATATACATATATATATACTACAATATGTATATATATATATATAGTTATATACTAATTTGTAAAACATATACACTTGTATAAGAAGATATATACACATATATACACACCATTCAATATATATGTACTATTTTAAATAAAATATATACTACAATATACATATATATATACTACAATATGTATATACATATATAGTTATATACTAATTTGTAAAATATATACACTTGTATACATTAAATATATACATCCGTAGAAGATATATACACATATATACACTTCTATAGAAGATATCCAATTTATAAAATATATACACATGTATACGTTAAATATACACTTCTATAGAAGATATATACACGTGTATACACACCATTCAATGTATATATACTACTACTTATAAAATATACTACATTATATATACATTACAATATATATAGATATACTTATATACTAATTTATAAAACATATACACATGTATACGTTAAATATACACTTCTATAGAAGATATATATACACGTGTATACGCACCATTCAATGTATATATACTGCTACTTATAAAATATACTACATTATATATACATTACAATATATATAGATATACTTATATACTAATTTATAAAACATATACACATGTATACGTTAAATATACACTTCTATAGAAGATATATACACAAATATACAAAACATATGCTACTTAATATAATAAATTAATAATATTTGGTAGTAAATTAATAACATATCAGAAGTAAGTTTTTAATTTAAAGTAGAAAACTAGAAATTCAATTTAAAATTTTAAATCGTTAAATGAAAAAATATAAAAAGTAAGGACTAAGGAGTGAATGAATTTGGGGAATTTTATTGATTGCAAAATGATCCAAAATTTATAATTTACATGAATGAAAAATCTATAAATTATGCATCATTTTTTCCAACTCATTCATGTTAATATTAATGGGAACTTGCATAGGATAGTCGAAGTCAACGGGGGCAAAAACATGCATTGGACTTGATTCTACTGAGTTCTCCCGTGAAGTCATAATTTCTTCAAGTTTCAGCTCGTCGCTCGGCTCCGGTTCCATTCCTTGGTTTCTTCTTTCCGCTCTAATCCAATCTCTGAGGCAAACTAGAACATTCATTGCATTGCTTCCCAATGAGTGTCGATTGTCTCCAAGCTGCTGTCGTCCCTGACTAAAGGCGCTCTCTGATGTAACGGTTGACATTGGAACATTCAAGATATCTCTAGCTAATCTTGAAAGCACAGGATATTGTGTTTCATTACTCCTCCACCAATCCAACGTGTTGATCCGTCGTCTGCGATCCTCTGGTGCCATCCGAAGATAATATTTCAGCTCTTCCCGATAAGTTGATGTGTAAGTTCTCTCATCAACACTGTTCCAATAATTTAAATCATAAAACGAATCAGAAAAACCACTATGTGCCGGCCTTTTAGAAGATGATGGGTCCTCGGGAGGATGAGGAGCGACAATTGAAGTGATATTTGTAGGTACGGCTAAATCAAATAAATCAGCATAGTGATTATATAATTTTTCTATGTACTCCTTTGCATCAGTTGTAGCCGTCCACAAATCAGGTTGTACTTGTTCAGAATCATGGTTAGTATTTATTTCTAAGTTAGTATAAATAAGAGTACTAAAATGACACATATTATTATATTTCATGCACGGATTTAGCATAGCACCAACCAAGTAAATAGGGGGAATCGGAAAAAAATATTTTTTAAATTTCGTAAATATGGCGCCAACAGCTTCTTTATAACCTTCTTTATTTTTATATTCTTTGAGTAAACCAGAAATATCGGCTATATATGCCAAAATATTATAAACAGTAGGATAATAAGCACCGGAAAATTCAACCGTAGCTACATAAAATTTTTCTAAAAACTTAACAAGATCATTAATTATAACCCAATCAGAATTATGTAGCATGCAATCAGCAGAATCAGCAAATGAACCGCAATGTTGGTTAAAAACTAGTGTAATAGGAATTCTATATTTATAACAAGTTTTTAAAAATTCATACGTAGAATTCCATCTAGTATCAATTTCCTTAGGCATCAAAATCGGTGTAAGTCCATTTTCTTGACATTTAACTTTAAATTCTCTAATTCTCGATCTACGATTATTTCCTTGAATAAAACCAACAGCAAGGCGAATTTTTTCAATATAAAACTCAAGACCATCTTTCACAATTAAATTATATATATGACATGCACACTTAATATGAAAAATTTCAGTCAAGGGCGGAGATAGCGTAAATTTTAATTTTTTTTATAGCAGTGTTGTTGTTAGAAGCATTATCAAAAGCAATACATAAAATTTTATTTTCGATACCATAATATCCGGTAATTTTAACAATAGAATCAACAATAAATTGTCCAGTATGTTTACGATCTTCATCATATAAAAAAACAAGAATACGTTTTTGCATCACGAAATTACTATTCATCCAATGACAAGTAACGGTTAAATAATCATTTTAATTTACAGCACGACCAAGATCAGAAGTTAGGGACAATCTACATTGAATATTTTTTAACAATGTTGATAAATAAAAACAATATTGTGAATGAAGTCTAAAAATATCAGACCGACAAGTAGTTCTAGGAATACCGTTAAACATAGGATTATAAATTGTTTGTATATAACGAATAAAGGCATCAGAAGAAGGAAAATTAAAAGGCAAACAACCCACAACTACCATTTTAGCTATTTCTTCCCGGTCCCTCAATTTATTATACTTCTTTGCTACGTGACCAGTTGCTGGGTCCATTCTAGTTTGCGTTGGCCCACCAACATTCCCATCACCTTTTGCAATATTTAACTCTCTTTTGTGATCTTCAGCTACATGTCTCATTAACGTACCCGTACCCCCTTGCTGGTCTCCACTTCTATGCTTATATATTTGTTGACAAATATTGCATTGCACCTCAATATCTGATATACGTTCAAAAAATTGTCATGCAATACTAGTTTTTTTACGAGGTTTTGGGGCACTGGGAGGACGGGAAGGGAGATTAACTGATTCAGATCTAACGTTAGCATCTCCTACTGCGGGGGTCTCAACAATATTTTCATTATCTTCGTCTAAATTAACTGCATCTACTTCATTTTCTTCTTCTATACCGTAATTTTCCTGAGCTTCTACATAATCCATATCGTGAGCACCTACACCTATTTCTTCCTCAAAAGGTGTACCAAGCGGTACCGGAGGCGAAGACACACGAGTATATCTACTACTTGAACTACCTCTACCGCTAGTAATTCGCTTTTTACTACCACTACCGCTTCCGGGACAAAAAATTTTAACACCTTTAGTAGCGAGGTTTCTTAATTTATCCATAATATAAATTAAATTAAACTAAAAATATTCAAAATACACAAATATAATAAAATTAAATATTAAACAATTAATACAATAAATAAAAATTAAACGTAAGAGATGGAACGACAATACCAAATTTTGGAAGTATCCGAAGGTTGCGACTTTAGAAACTTCCGCTCATACTTTGTAAACGAAAAATTAAAAAATTAAAGTGAACACTTTAAGGAATTAAATATATTGAATATTTGAGAATTGAGATTTGAGAGAGAATGAGATTTGAGAGTGTGAAAAATGATTTGAAGTTGTAGGGTATTTATAGATTTTTTTTTGGGATTAAAAAATATTTTTAAAGTTTTTTTTTTTTTCTTTTTAATAAATGGGCCCAAACTAGCCGTTTGGACCCAAAAACGGCTACATAGCCGTTGGGCCAACGGCTAGTTTGGCCCAAAAGCCAAAATCTATTTTTTTTTAAGTTATCCGTGCCGGTTAACCGGCAGGCTTGGATCGGGCTTGGGCCGGGCCGGGTTAGCCGGACCATTTTAAAAAAATAACCGGCCCGGGATCCGGAACCCTAAAGCCCTAGGGCTTACCGAGCCGGGTCAAACCGGGCCGGGTTAGTTACGCGGGCCGGGTCGGCCTGGCCCACTTGACACCCATACTTGTGGGTGGTCCAAACGAATTTCAAGGCCAGGTACTACATGGAAGAAGCCGAATATAACTTTGTAGAAGTGCAGCAAATAACTACTTTCTCCTCTGAACAGTGTATAATAGAATGCTAGGTGTGTTTCGAATGGTACTTTGGTGAAAGCTAGTTTGTAGTAATAAAGATGTCCTAAACGAAACTTCATATCTAGGTTGACCATCATGGGGAGACTAGCTACAAAGGATATTATTTTGAATTGAGGGATCTCTACATGGGTTGTGTATTATGCAACAGTGACGTAGAATCAATGGCACACCTTTTTTTTCAAATACCGGTTCATCACTGGTAATATTTGGAACCAACTTCTCACATAGCAGGGCATTCACAGGGTTTAATTTGTATGGAGTGGCGCGATGAAGTTGTTTGGGCTATTGGAAATTGTGAAGGACATAGTAGAGGGACTACATTATATCGCATGGTGCTGGCAGCTACGATTTATCATGTTTGGAAAGAAAGGAATACAACTGTGTTTCAGCAGCAAGAAAAGACAGCACGGGACATTATTAGGATGATCATCCAAGAAGTCTAGTTTAGAGCATCATTGATACCAAAACTTGCTGCGTATATGCAGCCCACCCTTTGCAAGTATAGCAGAAGTTTGGGACTGATACTTAGGTAGTACAGGTTGTGATTTTCTTCACTGGAATGTGTTAACCAGTGTGAAGAAATTTTCTTTTTGTAATTTGAGTTGTACATGAGCAATGTTGATTTATAATACAATACTCATTTACACAAAAATAATGCTTTTTGTTATAGGTAGTTTTTTCAAAAGGGTATTTTTAAAGAGTAACAATTTGTGTTTACTAATCATTATTATAAAAAAAACTTTTGTCGATATTAAAAAATACTTAATTTTTATTGACAAAAAATTTAAAATATTATTTTAGATGAAAATTAATTTTTTGATTTATAAAAAAAAATTGTTTTGCTACAATTCAATAATATTTATCCTTTTTCTAAAAACTCTTGTCAAACAAGCTATAAGTTGTTGTCAATTTAGTACACTAGAGGAGTATAAAACTCTCCAAATCTCTATTTATGAAACTATAACCATAAATTGCAAACTAACCAATCAATTGAGAATAGAAGTTTTTATGTTTCAATGGCCCAAAAAAAAAAAATGCTAAAGAGAAAAGGTAAAAGTAATTAATTTTTAAAAAAATAAAAAAGAAATAGACGAAAGTGTAGGGTTAGAGGAGGGAGAGAAAAGGAAAAATTAATTAAAAAAAAAAAGGCAAAATAGGCCTTGCTCTGATGGAGGTTACATTTTAGCATTGAACCGGAACCGGCTTCAGCTGAATAGTTTGCTCCTGCTTTTCTCTACTCTCCATGTAAGTCTTTCATATTCTCACCTTCCCTTACCGAGAGCTAAACGGTCGGTAATTTTTTATGTCTTCTTTTGTTTTTGCCCTTTTTAGTAATACATAAATAATGATAATGATGTGTATATATATTTTGTTTGTTTTTAGCAATCTAGTGTTAATCATGCTTGCTGCTAGACTTTTTGGGAGGACATTTTTGGCGGCGGCAAAATCAGAGAGTTCAGCCGCTGCAGCAGCTGCTTCTTCTGCTGCTACTGATAAGACCTTTAATCCACTTGAACAGTTCTTTGAATTGGATAGAACTCCAGAGGATGATAAGCCTGTTGTCTATGGTAAAAATCCCTTTCCGTTTTACTCTGCTGAAACTGATTTGTTGTTGGCATAAACTTGTTGTGCTCATATGATAGCACGGGGAGTGAGATAAGTTTAGCATATCAAATTACTGGCTACACACACATTTCTGATTCCTTGGTTGGGTTTCTGGTATTGCCTCTTTAGTTCTATAAATGCAAGTAACTAAGCAATGTTAGGAGCCCTTGCTCGTTTGTTACAAGGGATGAGGGATAATTGATTTTAGAATGAGCTTATCTCATGTTTGGTTGGGATAAAATGCATGGGATGACTCATCCCCAGTTTAGTTATCCCGGGATTGTAGTGTTATTTTCATCCCACCTCGAGGGTGGGATAACTAATTCTGGGATAACTTGTTTCCCAACCAAACGACCCCTTAAAAGTACTATAGGGTTAACCATTGGCATCCCCTAGTGTTCGATGAAGGTAGAATCGAGGCTATGTTAGACCAAGGTTTGATTGGGCAGGTCTCCTTCTACCTTGAAGGATACAGGTATCCACAGATTCAAGATACATACAAGTTGGCATGGTCGTGTGGACACCAGTTTTTATCTGGAAAAAATTACCCTTTAAGTGAAGTTTGACTCCGTTGAGCTTCTGGCAGCTCAGACAATATTACATATTTGATTTAGTTGAATGTCTTATGTGCTATGTTGAATAGTACAAGGATCAAACCTAGGATATGAAAATGATTTAGGAGCGAAAAAAGCTACTCCCATTGTCTCATGTTATGTGACACTTAACTTTTTTGTTTGTCCCAAAAGAAAGACCTTTCTCTCTTTTTCAATATTTTAACTCTAGCATTCCCATTTTAATTTAATGACGTGACTTGTTGGGTCCTATTTGATGTAAAAGTTCATTCTCTTATGGGGAGATAGAAAATAAAACAAAAACATGTGGAGTTCTCACCATTAAAAAGATAATTTTGGTACTTTGCATATATTTGGCTTTCATGTTAGAAGTCTTTAATTTCTTAAACTTCATGCTCATTGAAACACCTTCATGTAAAATGGAATTCAGGGAGTGTTCTATTGCGTCATTTTAAAAACCTATAAATAAAGTACCAACATGGTTGCTGGAAAGATACGCTTTGGTTATCAGGTAAGCTTCCAAAGGCGACAAGCTTTCCATACTAGCTGTTGTCTTATGTTGCCATTTTTTTCCAATATTATTGAATAGCATGGCTTTGGGGCTAAGACAACTCAAGTGAGAGAGTTGTGTTATGGGTGACCTTTGTCCCCCTAATATGTAGACCATGATTGCATACCATAAATTTTTTAAATTCCTTTTGCTTTTAGAGTTCTAGACAAGAATCATCTTCCCCTTTATTAGAAAAGAAAATTTAAAAATAAAATAGATGAGACTGTATAGTACTAAGAGCATTACCTCTGAGAATTCATTATACAGAGTCAAACTGTCAAAGATTGATTTGGTATTTTCCTCAAAATGAAAGAATTGGATTAGCTTTGGACCACTAGAGAGACTTCCTTCGAAAGGTATTGCAGACCTCTAGTTGCCCTTGTACATTGTCTTAGTCTAATTGGAGATTTTTTATTTAAAAATGTATTTTGAAACCCTCTCAGACCAAGTTTGCATCAATTGGAGTGGTAGTACCCCTACCCCTTCCACCCTTACTCCTTCAAGGGACACTTTGGCATTGAATGGTTATTCTTCATCAAAAAGAGCTCAACATTGAATGGTTATTCAATCTTCTTTTCTTTTGTAATTTCTGTAGTGGTTCAATCAAATTTCTCTAGTTGTAAATTGTAATTTCACAGGTTTCGGAGTAGTTCATAGACTACTATCTTAGAATGACATCGATTCTTTCACTTTAAAAGTGTAATAAATAAGAAAGTGAGGATGTTATGATTGACTCAAGGTGAATTATTGATGTAGCAATCTACATGGAAGTATCCAATGAGTACTAATTAAACAGACACTATTGTAAATCCCTTTGCATTTCTTTAAGACGTATCACTATCCCTCTTTTCTTTTCTATCCTTCTAGATCTTGTAATTTATTTGGGTTTTTGTTTTTCTTTGGGAAAATGCTCTAGACTTGAACCTCTATAGCTCAATGCTCTATCAAGATTGGAAATGTTCCATTGCATTGATCATTATTGCCATTTGTATTACTCAAATTTACTGCTGAAGGTTGTTTATCCATTAGATTAGTTGGTTATTTATGGATATGCGTGCTGCTTATATTTGGTTTGTGTTCTTTGTTAATAAAATATTAGCCAAAAAAATGTCTATTAGCAAATAGATAGCCTCACTGTAGAGGAGATGTTGAAGCACACACTTCCTTGTGATTTCGCTGCCCTCCATGCCTCAAATGCTTAAATGCCTTTTATTTAAACACATACTAGAGATTGAGGTTCTCTTGCTGAGTGTGGGCTGGTTAATTAGTGTACTTGTACCATTGATTTTTATATCTCTGATGGGATGAACTCTGATGTTTCAAAAACATAACCAGGTCGAGGTTGGAAGGCTTCTGAACTGCGTTTGAAGTCTTGGGATGATCTGCAGAAGTTATGGTATGTTCTTCTGAAGGAAAAGAACATGTTGATGACTCAACGCCAGATGCTTAATGCTCAGAACCTGCGTTTTCCTAATCCAGAGCGTATTTCCAAGGTGAGCTCCTTGCGTAGTTGTGGTTTAGTTTCTCAACCATCAAGTATTTATTGAACACTATTTACATGTTTCAAGTAGATTCTCCTCCTGGATCTGAAATAAATATCCAAACTAACCTATAAATATTAGTGTCACTTTAAATTGGATTTGCTTGTTACAATTATACTCTAATGGCCATGTATAAGTAGAATGTATAATGCAGCATTCATTGAAGGTTCTTCTTGATTTACAGAATTTAACATGTGTCCACAGTTGTTTGTCTTCTGTACTTTGGGGGCATTTCTAGGTGGCACTTCTCTTTGATCCACAATCATTGGTAAACATTTGTAGTTCTCTAGCTACAAAAAGTATCCAGTGTCAACATCCATGTTTGTCCATCACATCCCTTAAAATTTGTACTAGAAGGATGACTTGACTATTTTATCGTTATATATTCTTCGAGCTCAATTTTAATACTAATCTTCCTTTCACTGTATTAATCTGTCTCTACATTTATTAGAATAAGGGTACAACAACAACGTACAACAACAACCACAACTCACCGGGTGTAATCTCACAAGTGGGCTCTGGGGAGGGTGGTGTGTACACAACCTTACCCCCTACCTTGTGAAGATAGAAAGGTTGTTTTCGATAGGCCCTCGGCTCAAGTAAAGCATATCAACATCAAGTATTGAAAGGAAATACGGTAGTGAAGAAGTCGTGCTAAAATTAAAGGAGAAGAGAACGGTAGCAATAACAAACAATATGGTAACCAAAGTAAAGGAAACAACAGGAAATAATATAATCGGAGAATAAGATAGTAGGAGAGTATAATAACAATACTGTTAGGGAAATGGTGGCCAAGGTCGCCTCTTCTTCAAATGCACTTTCCACATTGATCTTAGCTTCCACTGAAATGGTGTCCCAATCATCAAATCTGGTTGTTGGCCTCCAAGTCTCCCTCTCAGTGTAGAGTTTTTGATAATAGTTAGGAATTTCCCTTTAATCTGGTTTTGTCCTGTGTGGTTTCCTTCCCTATCATTAGCTTGTCACTGCAATTCTTCCTTCCGTGGGAATTTGCCATTCTTTGAAAATATTGAGTGTTTTATCTCCTTCCTTGAGCCATAAACACCTTGACTTTTGTCTCCCAAGAACTTCTTCTACTTTGCCAGCTGCCGAAGTTCCATTTTTAGTGCCATCATCCTGTTCGTTTCATCTTGTCATAGATTATCATCCATTTTTTTCCAGGGCTGAGAGGTCATGTAGAGCTTTACTTCATTGTGGTCTCCACCCCACGAAACTCTTCCTTATTCCATTTTGACAAGTCTTTACTTCATTCTAGAGCTTTTTTGTTTGTTAAGTCTTTCTTGAGGAGCCTTAATTTTTGGATAAGAATGAAGTCTGGGTTGCCACTGATGTTATAGCTATGCCACTAATCTGATACCTTGTCTAAGAAGCCCTCGGTTTCTAGCCACATGTTCTCCAACTTGAAGTATGAAGGTTTGTCATCAAAGTGTCCTCTTTCCATAATTATTGGCCTATGGTCAGAGATAACTTTGGGAAGAGACATTCGATTAGCAACTTTAAAATACTCATTCCACTCAACTGAGATAAAAAAAAATCTGTCAATGCGAGAAGCTTGAATGGAATTTTCTCCTCTGGACCAAGTGTAGTTGGCCCCTTGTAATGGTAGTTCAATGATTCCGAGGTCTTGTATCGTATTTGAGAAGTACTGCATTGCCCTGCACCTCCTTGAGCGGTTATGTTTTTTCAGACTCAAATCTGCATACATTGAAATCTCCTTCTATCACCCAGTTTTCGGTCCATATGCCTCTGATTGTAGCCAGTTCCTCTCATAATTCCTCTCTTTCCCAGTGTGTGTGAGGACCATAAATCTCGTAAAGCACCAGGGAAAATCTTCCTGTGAACTTTCCAGCACACAAGAAACTGAGTATGACCCTTGATGAATATCCATGGTCCATACAAACCCGCTGTCTGCTATTCCACATAATTGTGATTCCTCCCTAGGTTCCACATGTCTTTAAGTTCAGCCCATTTATCGTTCTTAAAAAAAAAAGTTAAGACCCTTTAATCCACCTGTTACCCCAAATCTGATGTCCTAAATTAGTTGACCATACCTCAATTTTTTATAAGCATATGATATCTGCCCTCCATTTGTGAATCAAAGACTTGAGTGTATCCCTTTTATTCCTTTCATTCAATCCCCACACATTCCAACTTAAAATTTTCCATCATAATTAATGCCACACTTGAGTCTGTTCTGCTCACTTCCCCTTTCTTTTTGCCCTTCTTTGCATGTTTTGTGATGGAATTCTGTTGTTGTCTTTGTGATTGGCTACATTGGTCCATCCTCAAAATCATGTCAAGAATTTCATGTTCAAATCCAGCAAAGTTTACCCCAAAAGCCTTGCATGCTTTAACCATAACCAGCTTTGTCCATTTCGAGGTTTCAATAACTGCTGGATTGTTGTCAATTTGCAAGTTATATCTTCATAATGCCAAGGAAGAGGTAAGAAGTTGGTGAGACTGTGAGGAGAAATTGGAGTCTGAATCACTAACCAGAGAGGAGAAATCAGAGTCTGAAGCATTGTCTAGATCTTTTCACAGTTCGGAATTCTCGTAATATTAGATATCTCATTTCAGACTTTAATTGTATTAACTATAATAATCTACTTAAACCATGCATCAAATTTAGGCGAGACTTTATTGTCAAAAAAAAAAAGGTGGTGAAACTGACTGTAGAATTTAAGCAACTTGAAGTCTCGGGGGACCTATTTACATGTTCAATGCGTAGCTTGAGCAAACAGAGTAACGTTGAGAAGAGACAGGTGCAGAAGTTGAAGAAGCATATTGATAGAGGCATGAAGCTACAATCATGTTCACAATACTTGAGCTTCAAACCCTTGCATTCTGGATCTCCTGTTTTGACCAAATCGTATCCTTCAGCTATATAGCAACAACTATTATCACTATCTTTAGTTTATGGTGAAAAAGGGTAAAGGATGCATGTTACAACTGCATAATTAAACACATCGCCATCTTAGAATTACTCAAAAGTAGTTAAAAGGAAACTCTAGTCTCTAGTAAATACAGCTAGTCGGATTCATTATTCAGAACAGTATAGTTTCTCACGATGGTAAGCAATCAAACTCAATTGAGTTTTATTTATTTACTGTTTATTACAAAATTTGATCTTAGCCATCTTTGTTTTGATGTATATTTCATCAATAGACAACTGAAATCTCTGCTTATGCACTGAGCTATTAAATTCTGCTGATGTACGGATATCTCTTGCATTAACTTCTTTGTGACAAATGATTATTCAGGTAAGGAAGTCGATGTGCCGAATCAAGCATGTTCTTACTGAGAGAGCAATTGATGAAGCAGATCCAAGGAGGTCAGCTGAAATGAAGAGGATGATAAATGCTCTCTAATTTTCATTCGGTAGTAGTGTTTATATACCCTTGTAATCAGCATTTCGATTTACCTCTTTTCTATTAGCTCCACATGTCGGGAAATCACCTTTTATGATAGTAAACTCTATGGACTAGTTCACTAGGATGTATTGGAGAGATTGGCAATTTTGGTTTGAAAGATTTGATCGTGCTGAAAATAAAAACCAAACTCTTGTGTCTGTGCACGTGTGGTGGTTGATTGACACATGCTTGTGAAATGCTGCCGCTCTAGTACTTAACAGAGGCACCTTATTTTAGTTTGGTAAGGTACTAGTGGAGAAGTTATTGCTGTAATTAAAGGGTGTGCAGTGCAACACACGCATGTGGAGCCTTTCTGGCTGATATTTACTTCATTCAATAGCACATCTCACATTGCTTGCTGTGGAATTTTTTGCATTTACTCCTTCAGCAGCTCCCCAGCTCTCTCTGGTGTGTATTCATTTATTGCCAATAATCAGTATGAACTATATGCAGTACAGATCACCACTCCTGGCATCCTCCTCTACTGTCGCCTTCACTATAAGAGCCTTCAAAGGGGACATGTGAAGGAAAGAAGGATGAAGAAGACAAACAAAAGAAAGTTATGCCTCTACCTTCTATTTTGGGTTATGAATGCCTTTATATTCGTTCTATACTTATCGATGATAAGTTGCCTTCATGTTAGGTTATATTCGTTCTATACTTATCGATGATAAGTTGCCTTCATGTTAGGTTAACGTGAGACTCATTAAAACCCTGCCAATCTCTTGGGACGTATTCTGCTGCTTTGAATATATATATTATCGATGTATACTTATGAATTTAGCATAAATAAAATAAGCAAATCAGCATATATTAGTCAGCTAATTGGCGTACTAATTTGAAATGCCTGATTTGAATTTTGAATTATGTACAGTCAATTACTCTCTTTGACAAAAAAATAATGAATTTGGTTGGTAGCGCCGTCGGAAGAATTGTTTCGTGCTAGAATTACTCTTAATTTGAATTCTAAGTTTTCTTGTTTAAATACTCTTGCCTGGTTATAAAAACCATGTCAACCTAATTTAGATTGACATTAATAACTCCTTCAACGTGTCGTTATAGTGCCTAATCACCTAATTCTATAATCTCTATACTACTACAGTAGTATATTAGGATTTTGGGACCTCTTAATCCGTCCTAGCTTGGGTCTATCTCGTAGATTGCCATCTATTTCCCCCTAAATCATATTAGTTGTAATTACATTTACCAGCTATTTAAAGAGTACGTTGAAGGATAGGTAAGCTGCCAACTTTGCAAGTGTCTTTTGCATTGAACTTAACAGTCTAAGTAGGTTCATTCATATTTATACAAACTCCTCCCTCGTATTAATATTCACCACTTACCATTTCCACCCTTTTCTTTTCATTAAAGCAAATTTTATGAGTATTTATGTTATCTTAATGCCGAAACAAAAAAGGGTTGTCCAAATGACCATAATTGTATTGGCTTTCTAATTTGAACGTATTTCGTGTTTTACTTTAACTGGCACTAATAGTGGTGAAATAGTGTATGTTGTGCCTATTATAAGTTCATTAATTATCCAAAGACATACTTAATTAGTAGTACGTGTCTTAATACGAATATAATTATTCGATTACATAAACTTAGTTAGACAGAAGTTGAAAGGTACAATTATCATCAATATTATTATCAGAAAAAGAAAGAGAAAAAAAAAGATCTCATCAAGATTTGGTTTGCTCCAGAACGGTTGTCTTTCATGCGTATTAATTAGTAGTATTCCAATTGTTTCAATAAAATATTTTGATTTGGAAAGAATTGGGATTAACATATGCATTGAGAATTCAAATTAATTAGCACATGTTGAGGGGACACGAGTTCAATACTTAAATTTGAATCTTGAAAACTCAATTAATTTGTTCCCTACCTTTTAAAGGAATACTTTGCTATAAACACTAATTATGTTTTTAGTTTATGTACATTGTAGTTTAATACTAATTGCGAGTTCGTATTACTACATGTTTGTCATGTGATGTTCACCTTCGTTTCAATTAATCTCTAGAAAAAAATAGAAACTGTGATGACCATCCGAACCTAATCTCAAGTTGAAATGTTGAATTTATTATCTTATTTTGTTACAACAAATAAATACAAAAATAGCCATATTAGGGGGGGGGGGGGGATAAAGCATTTGTTTTCTGACTAACAATCAAGTTAATTGAAGTGACAAGTTTCATTAGACTCGTAGGATAAAAAATAAAAAATGTATGTCTCTGAATTTCATACTTCAAAATAAGTTCAAAGAATAGTAAATACAAAATTACACCACTGATCTTGTCCGAAATTTTCAAAAAGACACCTAAACTTTAACTTCGACCTATTACCCCACGAATCTTCTTTATTTCGTTGCAAATACACTATTTTGACCCTCTACGTGTATACACGCGCCACAAGCACATGAAAAGGCAAAAATTGACTTTTTTGATCAATTAAAAGTTGTCACGTGTAAATAATTTAATATATAATTTATATTCTTTTTTAAAAATTAATGTTTATTTATTTTTTAAAATTATTTCATAAACTCCACCCCCCACTCACCCCACCCCCGCAACCCACTCATCCACTATTGTCTTCTTCCCCAACTTCTTCATCACCATAACTCAACAACAACAACAATTACAACAACAACATCAATTAAAGCAACAACAACAACATCATCATCACCATAGTTTAAAAAAGGAAATTTGATGTACAACCTCCATTTTAATGGAGCTTTAAGCTCCATTTTAATGGAGGGAACTGGACGGGAATGGGGGAGGGAGGTGTTGGACGGGGTGGGGGGTGGGGAGGTGGGGTCATAAATAAAAATGGAGCTTAAAGCTCCATTAAAGTGGAGATTGTACAGGAGCTTTAAGCTCCATTTTAATGGAGAAAACTGGACGCAAGGGGGTGGGGTAAGGTGGGGGGCAGCTGTTGACCTGGACGCGTGGGGGAGCTATTGGATGCGGGGTGGGGTGGGGGAAGGGGGGTGATAAATTAAATAAAAAGGAAAAAAATTATTAAAAAAATAAATAAAATATGAAATTAAAAATATTTGACACGTAGCAGCACCTGATTGGTGCGCACATCCACTCTCTTTATTGTGACTGAGATTCAGCGAAAAATGGTGTATTTGCAACGAAATAAAGAAGAATCATGGGTAATAGGTCGAAATTAAAGTTTAAATGTCTTTTTGCAAAACTCGAACAAGAGCAGTGGTGTAATTATGTATTTATTCTTCAAAGAAAACAATCCAAAGCTAATCTCAATTTTCCCTATCACCTAATGTCAATGACAATACCATTCATGTGACATGAAAGCAACATAAAAAATTTGATGATGGGATGCGTGTTAAAATTGTTGAAAAGGGTAGGAAGCAAAATGGAATTTAACAAATGTACAACAAAATATGGCAATTTAACTTTGTGGGACTATATTGTTAGGTAGGTTGGGTTAACGGATAATTACACAATTGCCTTGATAATAGATACTATAGAATCAAGGCACAAAAAGAGCATAAGGTAAGGAAATGAAATTGTGAAGTGGTGAGCAGAATTTTAGGCAATATATATATTTGATTGTGCAAAAAAGATGTTACAAAAGAGAAGATCTTTTTTTATAAATGTGATGTCTAGATCAATTTTTCCGGATCTTCATAAATAAATCTATATTTATATCTATAATATAGAATTTAGCTATCTATATTCTATATCCATAATATATTTAAAGTATGAAGGGCCTTAGGAAATGTCGTTTGAATTTTTTGTCTTTTATTAAAAGTCTTTGCTTTAGACAAAATCGTATTTCCACTATCTTTTAATCAGAGTTGAAAATTAATTAAATATATTTATAATAAAAAAATTTCTTATTAGAAGTCATCATAATTAATGAAAATTAATAAGTATTTTTTTCATTAGTTTAAGAATTCTAAATCAACTAAATTCAATTTAAAAAATCTAGAAACAAATATAAAAGCGTTAGAATAAGAAAAATTTAAAAAGAATCATATTTTTAAAAGTCTTAAGTACGTAATAAGAACATAATCAATGATTTTGTAAAGATTAGATTTTACAAAAAAGGAAAGATTTTAAATATAGAAAAAAAAAAACGTACCTTGACTTTAAAAACAAGAAAAGATTTTAAATATAGAAAAAAAATAACCGTACCACAAATATGGTTCAAATTGATGCATCTCTCTTAATCTCTGACAGTGTGAAAAAGAGGTACTGCATGACAAGCCTAAAAGTGATGATTCATCAATCACTTGGAACTTCTGGTGGTAAAATATATATATGTGTTTTTACTAAAATATATGTTTATATTTGCATTATTATATTAAAGTGAGAAGAAACTTTGAAAAACAATTTAAACTTGTATTCTTCACAATAGATAAATTAGTTAATTTTAAATAATCAAATGTTACATGTGCGAGGCATGTGCATTAAACTAGTTTAAAAAAAAGAAAAAATTAAAATTTGACATGAGGAAATAACATGAAATGTTTCACACACATTGCAAAACAATTTAAGTATTGAGTGAAGCATAAATTGAACTTCTCATAATTTTACCTTTTTCCCCGATCCCTATAATTTGCAAGTTCTAACATTATCGAAGAATATATATATCAAAAAAAGTTAAAAACAATATTTTAACATTATCAAAGAATATATATATCGAAAAAAGTTAAAAAGAAGTTCTAATATTATTAACGAATATATATATCGAAAAAAGTTAAAATGAAGTTCTAACTATCGAAGAATATATATAGCGAAAAAAAGTTAAAAGGAAGTTCTAACATTATCGAAGAATACATATATTGAAAAAAGTTAAAAGGAAGTTCTAACATTATCGAAGAATACATATATCGAAAAAAGTTAAAACGACAAATTTAAGCAGAAACTAAATATGATTGGTTGGACACCAAGTTCAAAGCATACGTGATCGCACGTGATGAATTACATTATCGAAGAATACATATATCGAAAAAAGTTAAAACGAAGTTCTAACATTATCGAAGAATACATATATCAAAAAAAGTTAAAACGAAATTCTAACACTATCAAAGAATATATATATCGAAAAAAGTTAAAAAGAAGTTCTAATATTATCGAAGAATACATATATCGAAAAAGTTAAAATGAAGTTTTAACTATCGAAGAATACATATAGCGAAAAAAAGTTAAAACGATAAATTTAAGCAAAAACTAAATATTATTGGTTGGACACCAAGTTCAAAGCATAGGTAATCGCATGTGATGAATTAAATTATCAAAGAATACATGCATCGGAAAAAGTTAAAACGAAGTTCTAACATTATCGAAGAATACATATATCAAAAAAGGTTAAAACGATAAATTTAAGTAGAAACTAAATATGATTGATTGGACACCAAGTTCAAAGTATAGGTGATCGCATGTGATGAATTACACACCCTCGCTGCCACTAAACTTCATTTCTACAACGATAATATATTCAGTGCATTTTCATAAAGTGAGATTTGGAGAGGATAAAATGTACGCAGTCTATATTTTTACTCTCTATCACAGCCGGCTCAAGGCCAAAGCAAGTGAAGCAATGACTTGAGGCCCCCAAAAATTTTAGGGCCTCATTTTTTTAATTATTATATGTGATGTAGTTTTGATTTGATATAAAATTTAAGAAATAAAAGTTTTTTTTTTTTTTTGAAATAGAGATCAAAATTAAATCATAAGTATTTATGTGGTTATAAATCATCTCTGGATAAATGAGATTTACGATAAATTATTTTTTAAAGATTGAAAAGTGTCGTCTTTTTTTTTAAAAAAAAATTATGATAGAAAAGTACAAGATCTTTATATAAAAAAATTACTTAGTCAATGAGATTGATAGTCAAGGATGGTTAATTTATATTCTAACCTAATAATACTCCTTTCGTTTTAAATTATATGTCTTAGTTACTATTTGGAGAGTCAACAATTATTTTCATTGAGCATGATTTTTTTTTAAAATATTTTGAATTGTTAATTAAATAGAGTATACAATTTTTTATATAGTTTTTAAATATATAAACTTTTTATATAGTATACGTAGATAGACTTATATTTTTTATTTAAAAAATTTGAAGATTTAGGTCTAAATTTACGCAAAATATCAGTTAAATTTAAAATCTCTTATTAAATCTTCGCTCTAGGCCCCAAACGTTCTTGAGCCGTCCCTGCTCGCTATTTAAAATACCACAAAAGTAATTACAAAATTAATATACTAATGACAACAATCTCCAACCTCATTGCATGTATCAACATATTTTTATTATTATTATTATTATTAATAGTAATTTTTTTAAGCTTTTGTTTGGCAAAATATTCTGGACCCAATATTTGGCAGTAGAGTAGGAAGGAATGGCTCAGAAAACATATTTCATGAAGTGTGTTGGTACATCAGAAGACAACCTTAATGCCATATGCTCTTTTAACCTTTACTTGCACCTCACTTTTAAACAAAAGAACCCTCCAATTTCTTCAATAATTCCAAATCACCCCCAGCCAAACAATAAACTCTCACATTAGCCCCTAGCGAATCACCCAACCACATTCGTACGTGAACAGAACAAGCCCAATTGGGTATGTGATGAATCCAATACCAACACAGAAAAAGAGAGAGACACACACACACACACAGAGAAAAATGATTAATAGGAAAACAAAGTCAAATGATTTACGTCACTACTCTTACGGCCTCTTATTAATTGTACTCCTACATGTTTTCCTTTAAAAATAGCATATCAATAAAAAATTTAAAAAATTGAATATATATGCAAATTTTCTCACTATTTTAAAAGATAAAAAAAATTACTTTTAAAAGAACCTCAGTTTAAATATAGCAAATCAAGATGCAAAAAGGAAAAATAATGAAGAAAATACAACACTATAAGAAGACAAAACAAAATCTATATTAAAGTAATAAAAATAATATGATAATCAAAATATAATAAATAAAATAAATAATAAATAACATAAGCAAAGATCACCTTCGCCTTAATATATATGGCTAAATTCTAAGCTACAACATACTACAACTATTACCAACATGGGTTGTGGTGCAGCGGATGAGGTGATTCACCCTTAACTAGAGGTCGAAGGTTCGATCCTGGGCATGGAGAAAACTCTGTTAGGAGAGCTACCCCAAATGCGGCCCTACCCGACACAAATTCAAATTAGTCGAGTTTCAATGCGGATACCGGACACCGAATGAGACAACAACAAAAAAAATACTACAACTAGTAAACGATAATACTGACTAACCTTATGTACTCTTAACACATTTTTTTTTTAAAATCATTAAGAGGAGTACTTACATCCTTAAATCAGTCAATCTTACCCTTTAAAAAAAAGTAGTTTAGTTTAGTCATAGTCACATTCCACATCTCACTTTTTTTTTTTTTTTTTTTGAAGTCTTACGTGGGTGATGTAATCAATGCCCCTTCCCGTTCTGCCCGTTCTGCCCGTTCTTTCGGAGTACAACCCCCAACAAAGTACAACTTTCCCTTTGCCGTCTGGGGACATCATTTTCTTTCTTTTTCATTTTCTTTTACTTTTTTCATTTCTCTCTCACATACTAACCCACCTTGAAAAACACACACACACACATTTCTCTATTTATTTACACTAAATTATTATATCAATACTTTATAATCTCTTCCTCTTCGGCCACAGTTTCTTTTTTTCTTTCTCTCTCTCTAAAACAAAATACATCACATTTTCTCTCACTTGTCTAGGTCGTAAAAATTAACAAGGTTTGTTTTCGTTCTTTCTCTCTTTATATATGTTTATGTTGTTGTAGTTGTATATTTGTGTATGAGTTGATTTGTATTTTTGATTTATGAATTCGAATTAATTGGATCTGAATTTTTGAGGTTTAATTTTACGGGTTGCAGATCGGATAATTGACGGGTTGCTATTGGAATTGAGTTAAGGAATTGACGATTTTTGGGTGATCGAGGGATTTGAGTATTGCGAATTTGGGATTTCTAGGGTTGGAGAAAAATTGGGGATTTTTCTAGGGTTTTGTTGTGAATTGATTGGGGATTGGATAATTTATGTTTTGAGGGTGGAGTGGTTAGAAAAGATGCTAGTCGATTTGTATTATGCATGGGAAGGGACAAAGGGAAAGTGAGCTTTGTCGTCGACGCTTGATTTGTGGTCAGCACATGCCGGTTACGACCACGACGACTGTAGCTGCTAGTGATTCTTCTGTTGTTTCTACTGTTACGGAGGATTCGTTCTGCAAGGTATTGCCTTGGTGGGTTTTCCCTATTTTTCCTTAATTTTATTTGTATTGATTGTTTACTTTTATGTTGTTTTGATTGCGCTTGCAGTTTTTGTTCCTTTTTATTTGTTTATTTCGTTTGTCGCTCTTTCTCAAAGAAAATTACTTCCATTTCTTCGTTTTATTTTGGTATTTTTATTTTACGTATTAAGGTTGCAGGCTGATCTCCAGTAGTACTGATCAAGGAAATGTGTCCTCGGCTCTCCTGTGCCTTTTTTTTCTTGTATATATATTGGTCCATCTCAAATTTCTTGGGGAATGGGCTGGAAAATTGTTTTAACATTTCATCGTTCTACCCGGCGAGGCTTGTTGTGGCATTGGATGTTTGGATATAGTCTGTCAGTTACATTCGAAATTCATGAGTAGCTTGGTCTGGTTTTGGTAAGGTCCATAATGTGGTACTTTGTGTCTGGAAACTGCACATGATCATGTGGGACTTGATTCACTTCTTTCTCATGTCGAAGGATAATGTTCTATCTTCTGTATTTGTTTAAGTTTTGATATTTACAGCAAGATAACAGTTGTTGTTGCGCGTTTCAAGTTGTGTGTTCGGGGGGCACAGAAGAGTTTCAGAATTTCTTGTTTCCTTTTCTAGCAAATAGCTCTTCCAAAGAATTTATCAATGCACGTGAGTACAATGGGCCCATCATGAGGTCTGCTACTTCTGCTATTTTGGTCGTTGCAAATTGTTGAAATGATAAAAGATGCCCAATAGACTCTTTCTCACATCACTTCTGCAACAGTGATTCGGATGCAGTCACAGAGTAGATTGTATCCAAGTGGAGCTCCGGCCATAAGTAATCCGCCATTTCCTTTGTTTTCATAAAGAAAGAAAGCTATTGAGGAGGAGCTCACCAGATATAAATTTTGAAGCAAGCAAAGTCACTGTGTTGAAGCATATAGTTCGTGTGTTTGGAAAAAAAATAATTGTTTCTAGAGATAGATCCTTGGGAAGCGACGAAGGTAGTGGATTACTAAGCAGGGGACAACTTTTTTTGTTAGGTTAGATACATGATTGTATGTCATTCTTGAGCGCACTTTTGCTGAGTTTTGTTGGATGTTTAGATGGGGCAAGCAGTAAATTGTAAAGTCACTTCAAACCCGACTATTTACCATATTTTGCTGGGATTATTGATACTATTGGTTGTACTTAATGAAGTTTCTTGAAATAAAATTTCCAAAATATTGATTCCATCTCAAAAAATAAATTACCAAAATATCTTATGCCGAAGCCTATGTAACTGCAAGTTTTCATGAAGTTTCTTGAAATAAAAATTCCAAAATATTGATTCCATCTCAAAAAATAAATCACCCAAATATCCTATGCGGAAGCCTACGTAACTGCAAGTTTTCATATAACATGCGGAGTCGTGGATGACAGCTTTCCCCGTTCATCTCTTGCCCCCTGATTTGCTCGGAGCTCTCGCTTTTTATGTCTTGCTCTATTGGTTCATTTATTAGCTTAGTTTAGTTTGCTTCTACGTATGCGAATTTATTGCTTTGTTTCTTTAGTGATTTAAGCATCTCTACTTGGTGAAGTTGAAAATTATCCTTTCTTTGCAGGATGGTCGTAAAGTTAGTGTGGGTGATTGTGCTTTGTTCAAACCAGCTCACGATTCCCCTCCTTTCATTGGAATAATCCGAAGGCTAAAGTTGAGTGACGACAATAACCTGCAGTTAGGTGTTAATTGGCTTTATCGACCTGCTGAGCTTAAGCTTGGCAAGGGCATCCTTCCGGAAGCCGCACCCAACGAAGTCTTTTATTCCTTTCATAGGGATGAGACGTCTGCTGCATCACTACTGCATCCGTGTAAAGTTGCATTCCTTTCTAAAGGTGTTGAACTTCCAGCAGGGATATCCTCATTTATCTGCCGGCGTGTTTATGATATTTCAAACGAGTGTTTATGGTGGTTAACTGACCAAGATTACATCAAAGTAGGTTATTATTGCTTGATAGTTCTGTATTCCCTATGCTTATGTGTTGAAGATTATTTATCTCAAGCAAAAAAGAGAGATTGGGGTTGAAGGTTGAACAGAGATTCTTTTTAAAAAAAATTATTATTGGATCTGGTTTCAAGAAAAAAATCATTCGAAGGATTTTGGGGATCTTCTTTTGGGTTGGGCAATGTCTAAGATGCTAGGAATTAGGAGAAATTGTGTACTTTTCATGTTTTAATTTTCTTGATTGTCTTGCCATGTTCCACTGATGCAACACTACTCCTTTGCAGGAGCTACAAGAAGAGGTAGGTCAACTATTAAACAAGACGCGACTAGAGATGCATGCAACAGTGGGTGGTCGTTCTCCGAAACCAATGAATGGTTCCATGTCAACATCACAATTGAAACCAGGCGCAGATACTGTACAAAGCAGTGCAACTTCTTTTCCTCCACACATCAAGGGGAAGAAAAGGGAGCGGGGAGATCAGGGGCCCGAGTCAATTAAACGTGAACGTCCAATCAAAACAGATGATATAGATTCTGGTCAAATCAAAGCTGAAAGCATATTAAAATCTGAAATTTCTAAAATTACGGAGAAAGGAGGGCTTGTAAACTCTGAAGGGGTGGAGAAGCTAGTTCACCTCATGCAGCCAGATAGAAATGAGAAGAAAATGGATTTGATTAGTCGTTCAATGCTTGCGAGTGTTGTAGCTGCAACTGAAAATTTTGATTGTCTTACTAGGTTTGTACAGTTAAGGGGTCTACCTGTGTTAGACGAGTGGCTTCAAGATGTTCATAAGGGGCGGATTGGTGAATCTAGTAACACAAAAGATGGTGACAAATCGATTGAAGAATTTCTGTTTGTTTTACTTCGTGCACTTGATAAGCTTCCCGTGAACCTTCAAGCACTGCAGATGTGCCATATTGGCAGGTCTGTTAATCACTTGCGGCAGCATAAAAACACCGAAATACAGAGGAAGGCACGGAGTTTAGTCGACACGTGGAAGAAACGGGTTGAAGCTGAGATGAACATCATTGATGCCAAGTCTGGTTCAAATCAGGCTGTCACGTGGCCTTCTAAATCAAGGTTGCCTGAGGCTTCTCATAGTATTAGCAAAAATCCTGGTGGCTCAAATGAGGTGACGAAAAGTGCAGCTGCACAGCTTTCTGCATCTAGAGTGGCTTCGATAAAGGCTTCACAAGGGGAGACTACTATAAAGTCTGCGTCCTTGTCTCCGGGCTCAACGAAACCGGCATCATCACCTGCATCTGGAAAAGAGGGTCAGCCCAAAGTTTTGGTCGGTGGGTCTTGTGATGTCCCTTTATCTAGGGAAGACAAAAGCAGCAGTTCTAGCCAGTCTCACAACCACAGCCAGTCTCTCTCGGGAAAAGAGGATGGAAGGAGCTCAACTGCTGTATCAATGAGCAGCATCAAAATCTCTACTGGTGGTTCTCGTCATCGGAAGTCAATTAATGGTTATCCTGGATCATCAGTATCTGGGAGCCAAAAGGAGAGTCCTGCAGGCAGAAGTTCACATAGGAATCCTACTTCAGAAAGGTTGCCGCAGTCTGCATTGAGTGGTGAGAAAGCTGTTGATGTGCCAGTTCTCGAGGGGAGTGGTCATAAATTAATAGTTAAGATATCTAACAGGGGACGCAGTCCTGCACAGAGTGCCAGTGGAGGATCCTATGAGGACCCTACGAACATGAGCAGCCGTGCTTCTTCTCCTGCTCTTTCTGAAAAGAATGATCAATTTGACCGAACATTAAAGGAAAAGACTGATGAATATCGATCAAATTGTGATGCAAATACTGAATCATGGCAGAGTAATGATTTCAAAGATATACTAACTGGTTCTGATGAGGGTGATGGATCACCAGCTGCCCATCCGGAGGAGGGGGGAAGCAAGATTGTTGATGATAGCAGGAAATCAGCTGAAGTTGGAGCTGCTTGTACATATGGGACTGAAACGAAATCTGGAAAGCTGCATGAAGCTTCTTTTAGCTCCATGAATGCTTTGATTGAGAGCTGTGTAAAATATTCTGAATCAAATGTGCCTATGTTACTGGGTGATGCTATCGGAATGAATCTCCTTGCCAGTGTGGCTGCCGAAGAAATGTCCAAGTCTAACATGGTTTCACCTTCTGTTTCTCCGCGAAGAAATACCCCTTCTGCTGAAGAGGCTTGCACAGGTGATGACGTTATGTCGAAGTCACCTCCTGGTGGTATCTCCGCTGGTCACCGTAGAAATGATGATGATGATGGTGATGCTAATAGAGAGAAACTCGTTGCTGCCAGTGCTTCATATTCTGAGGATAAACTGCTTTCATCTATGGGTGCTGCGATGGAGTTATCTGGAGATCGAAAGGCCTCCATTGCACCACCTTCTCAAGAGACGATGACAGGTGGATGCAATAAACAGTTCAATTCTCCCTGCTTAGATTCGCAGATGGCTGGAGAAAAGTTGGAGATCACTGAGAAGGCAATTGATGGTGAATTAAGCAAACAATTCCAGGAGGAAAAGGTGGTGTCCCATGAGGTCAAAGTTGAAGGTTCTCTAGATGCTAAATTAGGTGGAGATGGCACTTCAGTATTAGGAGACATGGTTACTAATAAAGTTGCAAGCTTAGAAGACCAGAAACCGGCCGTTGAAGTCTGCACTTCTAAATTTGAAAGGGAGAACAAAGATGGTGTGAACAGGGTGTTGAATAATGCTAGTACTGAGATGAAACCATCTTCTGTAGTGGTAAATTCTGAAAAGATGGAAGGAAGTGATAAGGAAGAACACCTACCGACTTGTTCAAGTAGAGACCCCACCGCCGTCAAAGGTGGACAGTCTGATGAAGCTAGTATAAATCTTGTTAATCTGTCTGAAAAGAAGAGATCTGATCACGAAAATGTTGAAGCTCCAGTTGAGGATAAAACCCGGGTTGAAATTACTGCAAGAAATCAGAAGGGTGAAGCTTGTGTTGAAAGGAAAGATGTTGTTCCTATGCAGAACTCTGGCTTGTTGCTCAGTCAGAAAGATAGACCTGGATTTTCAAATGCAGAACTGCAGAAACATGGGGAATTTAGAGAATCAAACTTCTCTGCTGTTGAAGCAGATAAAGCAAAAGATTGTCGATCTGCCAATGTAGAAACTTCTATCTCTGCTGCTGCTCCAGAGTCTTCTTCAAAGGTGAAGTTTGACCTAAATGAAGGTTTTATTTCCGATGAGGGAAAATACGGCGAGCCGATCTGCCTTATAGGCGCTGGATGTTTATCAAATGTCCATATTATGAACCCGTTGCCTTATGCTGTGTCCTCAGTTTCCTGTAGTCTGCCTGCCTCCATTACTGTAGCATCCGCTGCTAAAGGTCCGTTTGTTCCACCTGAGGACCTATTGAGGGTTAAAGGTGAGTTTGGATGGAAAGGCTCTGCTGCCACAAGTGCATTTCGCCCAGCTGAGCCCAGAAAATCGCTTGATATGCCATTGAGTTCCGCGACCATCTCTCATACTGAAGCTTCTACCAGCAAGCACAGTCGTCCTCAATTAGATATCGACCTGAATGTACCTGATGAAAGAATCTTTGATGACATAAATGGTCAAGATTCTGCTCTAGAGTTGATCTCCCCATTGGACCATATTGCTAATCGTACTTTATTGACAAATGAAGTGTCAGATTCTCCTGGTGTTCGTTGTTCTGGAGGACTTGATCTTGATTTGAATAGACTTGATGAACCTGGTGATGCAGGACAATGCTCTGTGAGTAGCAGTTGTAGATTGGACGGTGCTGTTTTTCCTCCCAAAGCATCGCCGTTTGGCTTGCCAACGGGAGATGTGAGGAGGGACTTTGATTTAAATAATGGGCCAGGTGTTGATGATTCCAGCGCAGAACAGTCTCTATTCCATGATAATCATCAGGGAAGCATGCGTTCCCAACTGCCTGCTTCTAACCTCAGACTGAACAATCTGGAGATGGGGAACCTTTCTTCTTGGTTTACTCCTGGGAGTACTTATTCAACTGTGACACTTCCGTCGATTTTGCCTGATCGTGTGGAGCAGCCTTCATTCCCAATAGTCACACCTGGTGCACAACGAATATTGGGTCCTCCTGCTGGTTCTCCTTTCACCCCAGATGTTTACCGGAGTTCGGTATTGTCATCATCGCCTGCTGTGCCCTTCCCATCCTCCCCTTTCCAATATCCTGTATTTCCTTTTGGAACGAGTTTCACTCTTCCTTCTGCAACATTCTCAGTTGGATCAACTTCTTTCGTCGATTCTTCTTCTGGTGGAAGGATGTATACACCATCTGTAAATTCACAGGTGCTGGGTCCTGTTGGCTCAGTGTCATCTCAATATCCGAGGCCCTATGTCGTTGGCCTTCCTGAGAGTAACAACAATGGTACCATGGACCACAATAGAAAATGGGGCAGGCAGGGTCTGGATCTTAATGCAGGACCTGGAGTGGTGGACATGGAAGGGAGAGAAGAGTCGGTTTCTTTGACGTCAAGGCAACTCTCTGTTGCCGGTCCACAAGCATTAGCAGAGGAGCATGGCAGGATGTATGCTGTACCTGGTGGTGTTCTGAAGAGGAGGGAGCCAGAGGGAGGATGGGACAGTGAGAGCTTCAGGTTCAAGCAGTCATGGCATTAAGATCAGGAAAAGCTGCAATCTGGTGATTTGGAAAGGTGAGACATGTTTTATTTTTATATCAGCATGTGTTTTAGCTTTTACTGTTGAAAGTGTGACCTGTCCCCTCATTTTTTATACATTTGAGTGCAATTTCTATGTAGGGAACCGCTAGGACATGCATTAAATTACGTGCCTCAAGCAGTAAGCTTGTGGTTTTTGCTCGTTTGCACTGCTACTCCAGCCTCTTGCAGAAATGCAGGGTGAGGCTTTTTACGATAGACCCTTGTGGTGTACGGCCCTTCACCGGATCCTGCATAAAAGAACACATTGCTTTGCTTCCACTATCATGCACAATCGTTTTAAAGGTTTTTTTGCTCGACAATGCGTCGTTTTTTCTAGTTTGATTTAATTCTGAAATATCTTAGAAGATGGTAATGTTTGGGTCTTCTGTCCTAATAATCAAGACATCATATTACTGTTGCTTTCCCCTCCTATCTGAAAATTGATTTCCAGTAGGTCGTTAAATCCCCTTCTTTCTAAGGAATTTAAAATGATCTGAGAAAAAAGAAAGCAGCTCTTTTAATAATCCAAGCTGTTATCCTAGTATCTCAGAGCTATTCCCTGTCCTTAGAACTGGTTGCTCCTTGCATTCCTTTCTTTTGGGATCAAAAGGATTCAGTTTAGTTTCCGAGATTGGAGACGTTCTTCTGTATTTTTGTGTGGCTTCATATTATAACACCCTGTTTTATTTTTGTTTTTTCCTTTCTAAATTCAGCTATTGGATGATGGATTTTCGCCAATTCCTCAGACTCAGCTTCTGGTATGCCTCCTGCGGAGGTGGGTGGTAAGTGAGCAAAAATGATGTGTTCAGAGTCTCCGACCACCACCTCCTCACTGTATCAGTGTAGTAGGGATTTGCATGGTTTCCAAGCACTTTGGTCAGCTATATTCTCTGGGTGGATGCAGATGAGTTTTCCCTCTGTAGATATTTAACTGTCGGAAAGCTTGATATCTTTGATGCCCAGGGACTGGGGATAAATCAATATTATCCTTGTCCAAAATGTTGACATTGGAGGTCAGGGTTCAGGGTTCCAGACTGAATCAAATGGAAAGCTTTCTTCTTTGTGCGTTGCTGTTAATCAACTTTCTTTTATCCCCGTTTTATAGGCATTTCTGTGTCCTCCGTTTGCCCATTACATATGTATACAGGGGTTGGCACCAAATTTTGGTACTAATGCTTTCATCAGGCATGTTTTAGTTGTTGTGGCTGCCATTGTACCATAAATTGAATCAGTCTAACTTTAGCTGTAGTGTCATTCACAGATGATAGAACTATTGTTAAAGATGATATTTTCATTGGTGGTGGTGAGATGTGCTTGTTTACTTTCTAGTAACTATTCTGAAGCAACTGTTGTCGAGAGAGCAAGGAAAAGACAATTTTTCCCCGACTTTATTTAAGAGGGTGGAGCTTTGGGCACGGGTTATGGATTATCTTTTGCGTTGGTGGTTCCTTTAATAAATGTTCCAAGTGTAGTAGCTGCTTGTGATGGCCGGTCCTCATACTTGATGCTTAGCATATTATCAACTGAATGGCCGAGTAATCCAATGCAGTTTTGTTTGGTGCAAGTTGATGTGCTTTTATGCAGATAAGTAATTCATCACCGAAGACACAAGTGAAATGGGATGTTTGTTTGTTCCCCTTATTTTTGTAGGCGTCATCATTTCATATTCCCTTTTTCCTTTATCGTACGTTCGGGAGAGTTGTTTTCATTTGATATATTTCAAGTGCAAGTATTATGATAACCGTGGAGTATCAGGCGTTCACAATGCACAATTTAGCTCACAGATTCAGCGTGGAACCTAACCACCAACAAAGATGTAGTCCACAGTAATGCCAACATGGTGAATTCGTGCAACTACAGTACTATTGCAAAATGAAATAGACTTGTGCATTTACTCTCTAGTCTACTTAGCATGCTGTCTGTGAACAGTTGCTTAGGTGTACCAGAATTTATCACATCTACTGGCAACGAAAACCTAGTATGTGTTTTTTTTTTTTTTTTAACACGAGGCAAACAAGTCCGTTCAGCAGCATGGATTGCGCATAAACAAATACATTAAAAGCTACCATAGAAACGTAGGTTTTGTAAGCAGTGCACTCAAGCTATTGATATGGTATCATGTTAGAGGCTGAATTGATGGGAAGTATATACATTGACAAGTCACTTCAAACAAACGAGCTTCCTTCCGCACATCACATTCCTGCAGTACCAGATGAGAGAAGTTAGTATTACAGACACAGCGGAAAATGCTGCAAAAACTTTTAAGTCTTGAGAAGCAGAGTCAGAAAATAATGAAAAATTGGAAAGTCAATGGCAATGTTAGCACGATGAGATCTGAATTACATACACAAACTGAAATCACAAATGGAATGCAAGATGTTCTTTCTTTTGTTGCAACCAGCCATATGTCTCACTATTTAGTAGAGCGAAGCAGCTAACACTCTGCCCTTCATCCCTCAAAACCAGCCATAGACTCTCAACTATAAAAGTGTCGCAGAATTATAATCCACTGATGTTCAAACAGACATGCCTTCACAGTTGATGGATGATATGCCATAAAAGGGGCTAGACTGAATACCCAGAAACTTAGATGGGGCCTGGTACTCTTTTAGTTTGTTGTCTGTTACATCACCAGAAGCGGAAATTTTAAACCTTTTTTGTTGGAATAAGCCTTGGTATGAAGAGAAGACTGGATCCATGCTTCCTAAGTTAGCAGAACATAAAGCTTTGTAGGTTGGCCTAAATAGCTAACCGAATCAGAATAAAAATCGAAGATTGTTGCTACTGCAGACACTTCAGCAGCAAAAACTGTACTGATAAAACTGAATTGATCAAATCCATGACAAGACTAGGCGCTGCCTTGCCGGAATTTATTCCTATCCACAAAACCCCTTTACCCCAAAAAGTACGCTTCACATGCACCCATTTACACGGATTATCTATGGATCCATACAAATCATTTCAATTTAGGAACCTATCACATAGTCTGCAAATAACCATTTATTGAATTTATCTGCAGAATTACTAACTTTGAATCAAAATGAGAGGCGCAGAAAGTTTGCATATGTTGAAAAGCACGAGAAACACTAAAAAGTGAAGAGAAAGTAGAAAAGGAAGAAGGTACAGATCGCTTTCTTGTAATTCCTTATTAGAGCAAAGGATTGACCCCATGAAAAGGCAACTGCTATTTTCATCAGATTTTTCATCGTCACAAACTTTTTTTTTTTTGAAACACTCACAAACTTTTTATAAGGGAGTTGTGAAAATAGTGCTATTTTTAAAACTATAATTCTCGGATACAGCAGTCTGTTAATTTAGCAGCTACAACTATCTGTAGAATAGTAAACCTTGTCCCAAAAATATCAAATTTCTGGTTCAATTCATGTTATATGACAGCAACAAATTAATGCCACAAGGACATTTATATTACTGAGTACAGGAACCATTCCATAGACATTTTGTCAATGTCAAAAGGATGATAAATATATATTCTAGTATGATATGGATAAATGAAGCAAATGATGAGTCTCTCATGTGGTTTTCATATATTTTTTATGGTTTAAAGTCGGGGTTGGCCTAGATATGCATCAGTATACTGGGTTACATATTCCAAGGACGTCCCTCCATCACGAAAAAATACTTTGATTTGTTAGTCAAACAAAATGTTGCGCACATAAGAGCCATTATTCCCCCTTTCTTTTGTTAAAACAGGAACTACTTAATCAATGGGAGATAATTTCATAAAGCATAGAGGTTTGAACAACGGGGCACAACTATTTTTTCCTGTATGACGAACTTAAAATGTCAAAGGAGAACTCTGCATCATCAATACAACAAATGGCATGTCGCACCTTCCTATGTGGTACCAAAGCTAAAAACTGGTTTTAACAGAGAAAGTTAAGAGAGTTACTAACATGAGACATCCTCGACGTTGCTTTTTCTTCTCCTTTTGCTTCTGTGGTGGCTTGATGACAACCTTGATTGCAGCATCAAATACAGCTTTCACATTCTTTAGATCAAATAGGCAAAGTAAGGTGGTCAGTTACAAATATCGTATTAAAGAAAAAAATAGCCAACCATCAAGCAGCAAACAGAAGTGCCTTGGCATCTCTAGTAAAGAAAATGTGGGAGGAAAAAACTACAAGAGTTCGGATCAGGTGGAAGAGAAGATACATAGACATAGACAAGTTAGGAATAGCGATGAACAGTATCTGGGAAGTCAAATACTTAAATTGGTACAAAATTCTAAAGGGAAACTTAAGGGTCTTGACCTAATTTTCAAAATAAGGGAGGTCAACGTGCCCAGTCTTTCAGTGAATAGCTTTATCGATGAAGTTGCCTAACTATATAGGTAATTCTCAAATAGCAACCCCCACACACATGCAAAGCTAGAAAAGGAAGAAAAAAGGAAAGATGAAGTCAGAAAATGTATGACCCATGCTCTGTGAGTTAAAGATTCATTATCTATCCTAATCATTCTTTTTTTCACTTGAATTGAATATCAGGTTGATATTCAACCGAAGGATGTTATAACACAAAAATAATATTTGAATGATTGACTCTAAGTGAACAAATCAGATACCTCCAGGAACTGAAAAACAGCAGCTGAATGAAGTTTTTCTGTACTGGTTGATAAATAGGGATAGCAAAATGTTTCATACAAAAGTAAATGGTTGATAAGGATTGCCACAAAACAGCATTATCTGCTCTGCCACATTCTTTTTAAGGTAAAAGTAAGTTTTCGTTCAACAAGCATCCAGAGGATTGCAGTGCTCTACCGCTTCCTTTTTATATTAACTGTAGTGTCTGGGCCAGTTTGAGTGCACCTCGACTTATTCCCTAAGTACTTGATATCTTCCTCCAGCACAGTTGCCAGATAACTCTATCCTTCAAAACACGGACAGATGGAATCAATCACCTAGTATTTTTGTCACCGCTGAAATTTGAATCTAAGACCTTATGGTTCTCAACCCACTTTATTGACCACTAGGCCACATCCTTGGGTGCACAATGCTCTACCACTACTTTTAAACTCCAAAATGTTCAAGGAGAACTAACATTAGAAAAACTATTATAGCAACCTTAAAAATGAAATTGTCTGCCCACCCTTGTAAAATAGGCTCAAAAGTGAACAATGTTAGTAGAGGTGGGCCAAAAGAAGCTTTGATAGGGAAAACATATCTTAATATTTGCAGTCAGTTGATTAAAAATGATACCAAGAAGAGTAGCGGTATTACAAATATCTTTTGTAATATGCATTGTAAATACACTTACAATGCAATAGTTAAAAAAGAAATGTTTCCAACTATCCCAATATAGGGATAGATCTGATACAAAAACAACAATATATAAACTAACTGTTACCATCCTCAAAAAAAAAGAAAAGAAAAAACAACAATATATCAAGTGTAATCCCACAAGTGGGGTCTGGGGAGGGTAGAGAGTATGCAGACCTTACCCCTACCAAATCGAGATAGAGAGACCGTTTCCAATAGGCCCTTGGCTCAAGAAAAACATTTCAATGCCGTTTGAAAAAAGGAAAAGCGGCAATGAAGAAAAATGAGAACAAATAAGGAAAGCAGTACATAGAATTCTGAAAAATAGCAGTAACAAACATCGAATTAATGCGATAACAGAAGCACAGGTGGTAAATCGAGAACATGAAACTAAGACACTATGAGAATAAAGCTAATACTACTGTAGGAAAATGGAACCGTTGATGACAGACAGTACTCCAAACTACCACCACACAAATCCTTCCGCAAAGCGAGACAACGCTCAATTACCTACTAAGCTTCTACCCTAATATGCGACCTCCAAACCTTCCTATGTGCGCCATATCCTGTCTAATCATCTCCATCTCAATACTTGCTCGGCCTACCCCTGCCTCTCCTCATACCCACCATTTCCAGCCTCTTGCACCACCTCAATGGGGCATCTACGTATCTCCTCTTCACATGTCCAAACCATCTCAGCTTCACTTCTGAGATCTGATACAACGTCGAGAAAATATTTTCTCTGACAGTTAAAAGTTGAGGGCCTTTGTATGAAGACTAGAAGGAGATACTATCCTTTAAAGGTCATATACGCTATATTCTTGTGAAGGTAAGGACAAACAAGATAAGAGATAATCGATCTGCATCTCATGTTAAAAAACAGGTAGTTGCCTAACAGGCATTGAGGGCTATTTGATACAAAATTGATACCCATGAAGCAGCACACACACGACACAAGGCCAGCACACCCTCCCATCTCACCCAAAGAACTAAAAAGATCCTCTCCTTCTTGGGTATTTGAAAATGAAGCAATATATATGTGTAGCATGGCGGCATTGTTTCTGAAAAATGCTTTTTTCTTTTAAAATTTTGAAAATAATCTTATCTTTTTTTACCCTTCCTGAAACAAACGACAATCTTTATTTCATGGAACCATTTAAGCACCAGTTTAACTGCATAAACACTTTCTTGGGAAAAGAAACTACTTTGACCCACCTGTTGTGTTTTAGAGCTACATTCGATATAATAGGATGCACCAATTTGTTTCCGCAGCTCCTCTCCCTGAAAATGTGAAGATCAGTATCCCCTCCATTTATTCAAAACTATGTAAGGGAACAAGATACAACTGACAGATTGAAGTTCAGACCTGTGCAGTGGTGACAGGAACTAATCCAGGATGATCAGCCAAGAAGTGCTTATCCTCACGAAGATCTGTAGCATCATCCAGATGAATAAAGATTTAATGCATATCTAAGAATCAAGTAACATTGAACATCATGAGCAGAGCTTGCAAATTTCACAAGTAGACAGCAAATAAGACACACATGATTATAACAAAGTCATCTAATGACTATATCATTACTGACAGCAAACTGCTCTACCATGGTTATTGGTTCCATAAAGACGATCAATACAACCAAACAGCAATAGCTACACAAGAAACTAAATCCATTCTACAATGTTGGCTTAAATTCTGCCTCAACACACATTTCCCAAGAATATGACCTAGGTTCTCCTTTCACCCCTTCTCCCCTCCGGTGATCCTTCTGATCTCGGGAATTAACCCCTCCTCTGTTTCCTCTCTATTCCTATTTCTCTTCTCTATCTCTCACTTCTCTCTTTTGATACCCATTTTCCATTATCAGATGGAAAAAGAAAGCATTTATTTTGATGTGGGGATTGGTACGAATGGACCGAAAGAAGTAGGAACTACATCACAAGAACCCACTTTAACAAGAGGATAATGGTATGGTTAGTTCAAAAGATGAAAGAAACTTCCTTGACAAAAGGTAACTCGATCAGACGTAAGAAGAAGAGAGGAAATTTTTTCTGAAACTTAGTGTTCAAGAAATCTCAATAAGTTTGGATGGTACATCGGCATCATTAGTCTGAAAGGCAGAAGGAGATCAGTGTTGATAATCCCTGAGCTAACCTTCAACTCAGGATGGATGGGCCATTGCAGAAAAAGTGGCAAGATTTATTAACATCCACGAGAATGAGAAAGTTCCAATTAAACCTAGATAGTCTGAAAAGAACATTCCTTGTGCTGATATTAACTGGTCCACCAGAGGGGAAAGTTCATTTAATGCAGATATCACATTAAAGTGGGGTGCATCTGCATTAAACACGGATCCAACAACCAAAATGAAGTTCTTAGTAGAAGTTTGGTTGGCAACTTCAAGGCGGTGGAAACACCAACCTTCTCAGAAATTAGAAGATGGTCTTCTAATCTCTGGAAGCAAATTTTTTCGCTGAAACACCCGGTTAAGCTTGCTCCGAAAGTAGCAGCAGAACAAGTGATGAATGGAGACTGGCACTGTAAACATCAACCCATCAGGTTCCAATGGTGGAACCCTATAATTGGAGCGATCAAAGAAAAAGCAAAACCCAATTTGACATGGGTTAGAATTGTTGGCCTGCCTCTCCATCTCTGATCGAAAACAACCTTCAAGGCCATTGGAGATTTTAGCGGTGGCTGGATAGAAACAGTGGAAGAAACACAACTATGAAATCATTCCGAATTAAAATCCATGGAGATGGAACATCTATCCCAAAGGAAGTAACTACAGGAGAGGTAAATTTTTCTTCACAAGCCAGATATGGGCAGAATCACCAGTGAGATTTCACGTCGGAGAAGGAGAAGGGGACCAAGCCTTGGATCAGCAGATATCGAGGGAAAGCACCAAGGGTAAAGAAGCAGCTCATAAACAGCCTGTCATTTAAATAACCGGTGGTCCCAGCACGTGTGCCTACACGTGATATGTTTTTCGAACAGACCTTTGGGCCAGTCTAACATGTCTTATTCTGTAGACACAAACAACAACAACATACCTAGTGAAATCCCACAATTGGGGTCTGGGAGGGTAGAGTATGTGCAGACCTTACCACTACCTCGTGGAGGTAGTGAGGCTGTTTCCGAAAGATAGTCAGCTCAAGCGCTGCAAATCAAAGTACAACTAAGAAGGAAACAGAGAAGAAAACATAGCAACTAACAAGGGAAGCAGTGAAATGCCCACTTTCATTTAACCAACTAGAAGCTTCTTTTAATGAACACGTGACTGCAGAGATGAGGTTTACAGATTTGCACAAGATGCCTGTTATGTGGACAGGATGTAGAAACAACGAGCATCTACTCCTACATTGCAAGACAACTGTAAATCTGTGCAACATGTTCTTTTGTATTCTTGGAGTGAGCTGAGTAATACCCAAAACTACTTTTCAGATGCTTAACAGTTGGAAGGAGTGGGTGGTAAAGCGAGGCAAAGGAGATTGGTAGCAGTGCATCCAGCATGTATATGGTGGACAATGTGGAAGGAAAGAAACTCAAAACATTTCAAAGATAGAAGCAGTCACATGCACAAAATAAGGATGAAGTGCCTCAGTTTCTTATATTTTGGTGTACAAAGGACCTAATGGGGGATGTCGATGATTTAGTAGAATTCATAGAACTCATCTTTTCAGTTTCTAGTACAGTTGGACCCCAAAATGCAAATCCCTTATCATTTCTGGCGATGGGTATAGGAGACACCAACAAGTCCCATCAACTAAAATGGGTTTGACGCTGCTATCATGTAATTAAAATGGAAATAACTTTACCAGCTCATGAGATTAGGATTTCCTTAGATCATATAAGGAAACAACAACCCATAATATCTTAAGTAAAGTGTACTAATAGTTTCTACAAGGTTCTCTTAGGGTGCTATGTCATTTGGCATCTAATTCTTCTTCTTTGTACTAAGATTATCAGCTTGCCACTTCTAGATATAGTGAAAAAATGACTCTGCAACCTTTCTTTGGCCTATAAAATTCAGTCTCCTGTAGGCCAGCCCGGTATAATAAGGTCTCGCTGTGTGCGGGGTTCAGGAAAGGCTCAGACCACATGAGGTTTATTTTTGACTACTTTATCTTTCACTTCTGCAAGAGGCTGATTACACAACTTAAACTTGTGACCTCTCGGTTGCAAGATGACTACTCTTACTATTGCACCAAGGCTAATATCCCTAAAATTCCTTCTCCTGTGTGATATTTAAATCTGCTGCTTCTTTTCCTTTACTTTTATAGATTATTTTGAAATTAGTACATAGTAAATATTAACACTTCATTCATTAGTCCAATAGAAGTACAATTGACATTTATGTAGCAATTTTTTTTAAGCTATGATTGAAAAACATCCATCACCGAGTACAAATGCACCATTTTTACAATCAAAGAGTTCTCATTCATCCTAACCCTTTATGCACATGATCTTTATCCATGGCCCTTGAATCTTGGTCCTTTAATGTGAAATAGTCTATCTATTTTATTTTTTATTTTCTATAAGGTGAGTACTACTCAAGGCTCTTACAACATGGTAGAAAATATAATATTTGCAAGGAACTTGGAAGCAAGAGAAGGAGAAGTCGTTGTCAGTAAATTCGGTTTCTGGAGTCACATGTGTTCCTTGAGACACCAATCACAAAGGTTATATAATCTGGCACTGTAAATCTTGCTCGACACCTGCTATAATAAAACTAAAATATGGAAGGTACAAGTTACAACAGGAAAAGGCATGTACTGCTTGGGAGGGCTATGTTTTGATTTGGTAGGACCTTATTATGAACCGGAATGGGGAAAAAGGAAAAGAAAAAGAAGTCAAGATAGCTTTCTATATATAATTTCAGTTTCACAAACTGCAGTACGAGTGTCAAATCAGAATAATTTAACAAGCTTTGCAAGTCCAGAGATTTCATACAGATTCTGAAGCACATGTTCAATACGGCAAGTTAATTGTTCCCCAAACAATAATCATCTGTGGCTTCAAAATACATCTCTATCTTAGCAGGGTGAGAGGGATAATGGCTCAGGACAATCAAGTTGAGTAAAGAGCAATTTAAGAAAACAGAGAGCACCAAAAGCTACAAGGAAAGAACCTAGAAAAATCAAGTAACATGTGTAGGTTCCATAATGCTATCTATTACAGCTTCTAATGTTTTATCAAAAAACTAAGAGCAACCTTAGCACTTGCATTTAAATGCTTGGCCCCTGAAAAGAAGTAAACGAGTTGCCTATTAAGCTTTACTGCAAAAGTTAAATGAACTGCTAAACTAAAGTCTCTGGAACATACTTTGCTTGATAAGCAATATATCCCCAAAGGCCAATTATGGCACACCTTGTACAGTTTGAAACTCGGTGGTTAATGAGGCTGCCCGTCTATCCTTCTACACTGAACTACTAGGATTTTTTCCGCAGCAAGTTTTGAACAAGTGAAGTACGCCTAAACCCACACATCACACGCTATGCTCTTACCACTAGCCTAAAACCTCATGGACTCCAACAACATACATTTTTAGGTAGCTAAGCACATTTTTTAATTTAGAGAAGCTTGGGCAGCCATCTATCTCTCCTCATTTCCTTCTGTACTAAAACATATTGCTTTTGGATTTGAGATTGAATACACCGAACCATATGATGCCCCATCTAGAGTAGCAGGTACAATCTTGCAAAAATATGTACCTTATGCAACTTGAAAGAGGTTTATCATACAAATGGAAAAAGGTAAAAATCATTACTCCTTTTGTTTCAATTTATTTGTCTTCTCTTTTTAGTTTGTCTAAAGAAGAGTCTCTTTTCCAATTTGGAAACTTTTTAATTTCAAAATCCTACCCGGCACATTTAAGACCACAAGAACTAAAGGGCATTTTGGTACATTACTCACATTTTAGTTTAAGACTACGAGATTCAAAAGTCTTTATTATTTTCTTATACTCCATGTCGAGTCAATCTAAGATAAACAAATTGAAACGGAGGGAGTAATTAGGAGATTTCCTCCTAGTTGCCACTTTACTGAGAACACTTGAGCAGAAATGTAGAAGCAGCATTTTTTAGTGGTACCGAGTAACAGTGACCACTTTGATGCACAGAGCACGGTTGTAGCAACTCCGTTTTCATTACCAGAGTCCGCTACGAGTTATAGTGAGCGCAATGCTATTTACGTCTTTTACCTCCATTGTCGAATCCCCTTGAGTTATTTATGCTATTAAATACAGTATTAGCGACTATGAAACTGAAAACTACAAAGGGAAGCGATAATCAACACATAAATATTTTATTTAAAGTAACATATTAGCATAGCAAGCACATTATAGAACAATAAGAGATAATCAGCACATTAACATTTCTTAAAAATAGATATTAGCATAGCAAGCACATTATAGAACAAAGTGACATTAAACCCCCAAGCAGTTACATTCAAGAATCAGCATTTGCTATAATTGCTAATTCAGGAGTAAATATTAAGTACTTACCAAGTTTGGTGCCAGCTAATACCACTGGAATTCCAGGAGCATAATGCTGAAGTTCAGGAATCCACTGACCAAAAATGGGCTTTCAGCAATCTTAAAGACAGGTGATACAAACTCACAAAGTTAACAGTTTTTGAGAGAACACACCTTTTTAAGTATGTTCTCATAGCTTGCACGACTAACCAAGGAGAATGCTAGGACAAAAACATCTGCTCCTCGGTAGCTCAGTGGCCTCAATCTGTTGTAATCTTCTTGGCCTATAAAAGTGATCAGAACACAGAGAAATCAGAATTCCTTTGCCTCCTTAAAGGATTAAGAAATGATTATTACATTATTGGAACTAATCAGCTGTAATTAGTGGATATTTTTACCTGCAGTATCCCAAAGACCTAAATTTACTGTGGTTCCTTCAACAACCACATTGGCACTAAAGTTGTCAAACACCGTCGGCACATAGTCCTGGATTGAACAAATACAAAAAGACTAAGTAAACCCAAGTTAAAGCTCAGGAATAAGGAAACTCAAAACAATACTCCTGAATCACACAAGTTAGCCACAACATTCTGTTCTTTTTTTTTTTTTTTGATAACTGTGGTGTCCAAGCCAGCTTTCGCACACCTAGACAAAATGCACAGGATACCTCCCACCTCCCACCAGCAACAAATATAAGGTAATTTTGTCCAATGTCCACCAGAGCTAGGACAGATGGAAAGAATCACCTAGCGTTTTTTGTCTCTACTGGGATTTGAATTGAGACCTCACGTTCTCAACCCACTTCATTGACCACTAGGCTACACCCTTGGGTGCAACACTTCAAGTTAGCCATAACATTTTGTTCTTTCTGGTTGATTAGGTCTTTTTAATGAGATATAGGGAGGGAATCGAACACTCACCAATGAGGTGATGTCCAAGTAGCCAACCACCTGAGCTACTAAGATTTCCCAAACTTAATTAGGTCACCATTACATCCCGCACCCCACCCCCCACCTTTGTTACCGGGTGGGAGTAAGAATGGTGCATACCAAGAAAACCACAATCCAAGACAGCTTTTCAAGAATAGGTTAGATAAAGAAACAAGAGCAGAAGAGGCAAAAAGAGAGCATATTCTAAAGTAAAAAATCAGAAGAAACACAAGAAGAGAAAAAGAAGGAAAAAGCTGCAAAACACATATAAAAACCAACATTCTTCTTATCTATGCATCAAGCACAAGCAATGAGAGACATACCAAGAAACCCCCCACATGGATCTTTTGGGGAAAAGAGAAAGTAGATACTAAAAAATAGTCCCTCCATACTTACAGTGGGGAACTTGTTGCTGGTATAGCAAATAAGCATACAAGTCTTGCCAACAGCGCCATCACCAACAGTAACACACTTGATGAATCTTGAAGCACTTGAGGCCATTGAACATGAAAAGACCTCAAGAAAAGAAAGCTGCAAAAACCCCAAATGGAACCAAAAAAAAAAATACCAAGAAAGTATATTATTACCCCCAAGAAAAAAGTACTAGCTGTAGTAAAGATAGAGGCTAAATGAGTAGTGGGGTGAAATTGTAAAAATCACATGATTCCTACTCAATTCACTGGCTCTCTCTCTCTGTGTAGCAAGCAAGCAAAGCTGTCACCTTTTTAATTCAATCTTGTTGGAAAATATAAAGCCTGAATCTTTGGATTTTGGTACTACTATTGTTACTATTTGCATACCAAAATGTGTAGAGTATTGAATTTGTTACAACATTTATTAATTTTCTTGTTTGAGAGATGATGTAAGCAGTAGTTTGCAATTAATAGTTTTTCCTATAATAACAGCAACAGGAGAGACCCCCCACCCTTCCTCCTCAAAGTGGAGTAGTGAAAAATGGGTCCTGTGACAGATGAGAGATGTGGTTTGTTGAACAAAACAATATGTGGGACTCTGAGCTATTGACTTATCATATTGCTGCTTTTAACATTGGATCATTTTCCTATTAGTATTATTTTTATCGTTAAAGAATTACTATTTGCAATGGTTTAGTTTTCATAAAATAAATCAGAAAACTGATTCTCTAAAAAGCGAATTCAAAAGGTTTAATTAGAAATGATATTTTAATTTATTCAATAGTTTGTAGTGTACAGTAAAACTTCATGTATGATCAATGTATATGCAGTGTCAAGTTTAAATATTAGTGAAAACAAAAATATCAAGTGATCCATACAAATGAAAAATGTATAATCAATAGTGTGGATCAGGAGCGGTAGATTGAGATGAATATCCAAAAAAAATTAGTATTTATTTTTCTATATTTCATAAGATGGTGGTAGCTTCCATGCAACTACCAAAGTTAAAAAAAAAAAGAATAGTTATACTTTTGAGTTCAATGGGTAATTAAAGTGCATCGAGATAGGTATAGAATTTGTAATTTTTGCTTAGCAGGGTGGATCTATAGTCAATCTTTTGGTGTTTCAGTATTCGTTAAATTCGACGCAGATTAGTTATAACTATAGAAAAAAGGTATAAAATTTGAGTTTGTAGTCATCAAGACAATCACTCGAGTAGTTGAGTGTTGAGATAAATGTATAACAATGAACTGACTCTTTGTTTGAGCAATACTAGTTATGTAATTATCAATGACCAAGATAAAAGTTTTTATCAGGGAAAATTAGTATCTAATATAAGTTAAATATTTTTAAATATTATACACACAACATGATTATCAAACAAATAAAATCGGTTTGGGTAAATCCCTTTAGCCCTTCTAATTTTTTACCCTCTTCAATTGAATTTATAGATTGTTTTAACTACGGGTACAAGCTAGCTAGTGTGCTGTGCTGATATTTAATGGGTTCTAAGGACTTATTTGTTTGTACTTAACGGAGGTCTGAATCTGAATGGTTTAAACTTCATACTATTAAGTATATTTGTTTTTTTTTAAGATTTTAGCACTTAATAGATCTAGAACCAAGTCTTAATAGATATTCTGATGTTTGATAATATTCACTACTCTATTCATAATCAGCAGTCACCACCACTAACTATCTCTGTCACCGCTGCAATTGTCAACCACCAACCACCTCCACCATCACAACCACCATCGACAACAAATATCACTACCAACCACTATTGTCAACCGCTACCACACCTACTACCTCAATTATTTTGTTATATTCACCGTCGTCGACAACACCATCATCATCTACCACTACCGGTCAATCCCTACTACCGGTCAACTCATCTATCACAACTGGCACCACCACTAACTACTACTAATACATCACAACCTCCACACATTATTCAGCCGTCACCATCATTGTCTCTAGTAACGCCACCTGTACCATTACTTCAATCACTACCATTGCTACAATTAATCTCTACTAACAACCATATCCACCATCCCAACAAAAAACATCTCCAACTAGCACCAATACATCAACCACCATCACGCGTTCATGTTTCAGCCAACACAATCAATATCCCAAACTACTAACATCAAGCAACGTCACATCACAGCCATCACCACCACCATCAATCGCTACCATCATAACAGTCACTACAATACCAACCATCACAACTATCACTAACAACATTATTTATCACTAACATCAATCATTGTCACCGCAACCACCATTATAAATCATCTCCACTATCACTAACAAACATAAATATTTTTTCTCAATCAAATAATAATTTTGTTGTATTAAATTGCATACTTTTTATAATATATAATTATTTTTTTATTTAAATTGTATTTTTTATTTTATTTTATTTTATTATATACACAATTTTTTTATTTATTTTTGCACATAACAGTCTTAATCATTCAATTTTCAGATCTAGATACAACATCTTAATCATTCAAATGTGTATTCAGATTCAGACGTTTGAATCTTAAAAAAAACAAATGCAGCCAAAGATTCTGACATGGCTATTAAATTTTCAGCTTGTCGTTAGTAGAGACAGTCCAGTTTATCCTTGAATTCAAATACAGACTGAAAAATGCTTGATATTTAGCACATAAATATATTACTACAACAACAAACCCGATGTAATTTTATAAAATGGGATCTAAGAAGGATAAAAGGTATACGTAGTTTATATCATTACCTCAGATGAAATAAAGAGGTTGTTTTCGATAGACTCCGGCTTAGTAAAAACAACTATATAACAAACAAAAAATATAAAAACAAATAACAAAATGAGATAATACATCACTAGACAATAAAAGAAATAAGCCATCTATAAAATATACTACTATAAACTATCTATAGTAAGTCACAAACATCACTCATACATGTATAAGACAACATGTACATCTCTGGACAAACTCACCCCACACCCATATATCAGCACTATTTCTATGATAACTACCATAGTACATAGTTTTGACTGACAAGCTCAAGTATATTCTCCATTTTCACCCCCTTCTATGGGCAAATGTGAAAATTATTAGAAAAAGACAAACACCCACTATACCCCTGTGTTTGAAGGAACAATTCATGACCCAAAAAAGAAACAGTTAAAGATGAAAAGCAAGAGAGAAAGAGACTCATGAAATATAAGAGAAAGCAAGAAACAAAGAACATGTGAACCAAAAATACATAGGCTAAAAAACACACAAAATTGTTCAGTACAAATTTACACAAAAACAAAGAAGACCACATGCATATTGTGGTGAAATGTCACAGGTTTCTACTGAATATTTGGGACCAAATAATTTACTCTTTCAAACTTCAACTCTGCAGAATTTTGGAGAAAATGGCTCATCTAATTAGGACCACTTTCACCATAGAATCTTGATATTTTTGTCACTGACTCATTAATTACTTATTAATTTGACAATAAGTAAGAATGTTTGTGCATAGCAAAAAAACAGTTTATTTACTACTTCCTCTACTGCATATTAACTTAATTTGTGAGCCATTTTTCAATGTTCAAAATAATCTTAATTGTTCAATCTTTAAGGGAGTTAGAAATTTCTTCCTTTTTGCCCTTTATTTGTTGTTTTATAGTTGATGAGTTCAAAAGGATTAATTGCTCATATTTACTATTTTAATTTGACTTTAAAAGGGCAAAAGTGGCAAGTGGTATCTAAATTATGTTCTAATTAATTTTCCTCAATAGATATGCATTGTCTCATAAATTAAGTTAATATGAACCATAAGTTTGTACTAGGACGAGATGAGTGGAATTGGTCTAAATGAAACGTGTTGGCTGATCTGAATTAATTTTTCTGTTGTGCTTGAGGAATTAAAGGGTCATTTGGTTCAATGTATGTAAATTTGAAATACACAGTGAACAATAATGTATCAATTGTTATGCGATGAATATTATTAACACACAAAATATTACGTAATGATTATTTACTTCAATAACATTTTTTTATGATGTTTTTATTCTCGTTATATCTCAAATTACAATCACTCTTCTATAACATTTTATTTCTATGTGACATTACATTTAAACTGTCGCATAACTTATTAGAAGTACTTTTTGATGTTGTAAGCAACGCTGCAATTGTTCTGCTATAATTAATTTTACACGATCAACCAATCATTGGAAAATAAAAGAAAAGAAGAGCAAAACAATCAAAGAATTAAGCAAATGAAATGATTGTTATTCTAGACTCTAGAGGGGCTATTTCTAGTGATTTTGGGGTTACTTTTTCTGTTTTTCATTATCCCTCCACCCAAGTATTGCACTAGTTATTATTGTGTGGTCCTTTATTTGGTTAGGGGAAAGGTGATGTCTAGGCAAAGGAAAGTTATTAAGCACTTTTAAGTTGGTGGGAGGTGCCATAAGTAAAGATTAAGCAAAATGATAAAAGTTGGCTTCATTGATCATTGATGATGCCCAAATAGTAAAAGTGCTAAAAGCCTAAAAGTGATGTTAGCTGCAACTTTGTGCAATAAGACTCTTTTGGCAGCCAAAATTGAAGCTAAGTTAGGCCACATTCCGTAAATGAAACTCATAATTAACGATCCTTATTATGTTTAGCTTCTTAATCAAACAATTTGTGACTATATTGTAAAGACAATACACCATGGATTAGGTTAAATCACTAGAAAAGTTTTAAATTTAAATTTATTATATTGCTCAGTGCATCGAACTATCTTTTTTTTTTTTTTTTTTTTTTTGCATTGCTTAAATTTTTATCAAATATTATTAGGGTAAAGATTGACAATTGCAAACTAAAAGATTTACCCTTTTCCCCCCATTTTTTGATGTGATTCAACGGCGGAACAAGAATTTTCATTATAAGGTTCAAGATATAGAAAGTATACATGCGAAGAAGCCAAAAAATTCAGCATAAAAAAAAGAACTCCATAATAGGGTGCCAATTGAGCCCCCTCGATGGAGATAATGATTTTTATGTTTTTTTTTCTCAAACAAGTGTACAGTATATATGTGTTAAATTTTGTGAATTTTAATGGAGTGCAGACTAATCTGCCATTAGCGTTTCTTAGTTGTAACTGCACAAGCTTGAAGAAGAATCTAGAAGAAGGAAGATATTTTTATTTTCTCTGTCTGAAATGAGAGTAATACAACTTCTATTTATAGAGCATGCAAACACTGTGAGTGCTACTTCTTTCACTTGTGACAGCTCATATGACAGCTGTCACTCCAAACTCTAACTAACCACATTCTCCTTTTTTCTAACAAACTTCAGCACTCTATCAACTGTCACTTTACATTTTAACGGTCCACCTCAAGCTGGAGGGTGAAATACATCTAACACTCCAAGCTTGGAAAGAAGAGAGTGGTGTTGAGTTACTCCCAACCCTTTAGTGAACAGGTCTGCTAGTTGTGCCTTTGTCTGCAAATACTCTGTTTTGATCAGGCCTTCGTTGATTTTTTCTCTTACAAAATGGCAATTGATCTCTATGTGCTTTGTTCGTTCATGATAGATGGGGTTTGCAGCTATTTGCATCGCTGCCTTGTTATCACAACACAGTGTTATTGGTGTATTCAATGAGATCCCCAAGTCGTCCAGTAAACCAACTAACCAAACCACTTCTGGCACTGCTGTAGCCATGCTCCTGTATTCCGCCTCAGCCGAGCTGCAACTCACTGTGTGTTGTTTCTTGGACTTCCACGAAATCAGTGAACCTCCCAGCTGCACCACATACCCTGACACCGACCTTCTTGTATTCGGGCATGCTGCCCAATCCGAGTCACAAAATGCCATCAAACTCAAGTCGGCATGTCTCTTCAAGAGTATACCTAGACCTGGTGCCTGCTTCAAGTATCTTACTACCCTTAGAGATGCATTTAGTTGCTAAGCCTTTAAGATCACTTAAGAGTTCCCTACACGGTGTAATGTGATGTGTAGCCCCTGAGTCTACAATCCACTCACAAGTTTGGGACAATAATGAGGCCATACCTGCCATGTTAGAATAACATCCCGAACTTGAAGGATGATCACCTTTTTTCACCTGCTGCAAGTATTGTTTTTCTGCGAACTGATAAGTTCTTGTATCATGCCCTTTGGAGTATACCATATGAGCTTCAGCTTCTTCATTTTCTAAGCTTTTAACATGAAGTCCACCTGAGCCTTGACCACTATTTCCTGTAATAGATGTAGACACCTAATTTTGTCCCTCCCCGATAGCATTGTTACCATTTTTTACCTTATCCTACTGCGTACCCTACCCCGTATGATAATCCCTTCGCAAAAAGACAAAAAAATAACAAACCAACAACCTACCCTATCAAATGGCAACACCTCACCTCGCTACCTACCTACGCCACGTCACCCCACCATCCTAACCCCTTAACAGAATTGGAGAAATACATGGACCAGCTAACAAACACAATCAAAAGAGGAGTCCATGTGTAGATTTTTTTTTCTTCTTTTCCCTTTTCAATTGAGAAAATATATATAGGGAGAACATCTTTTTTTTTCTTCTAGAGTGGACACCTCACATGCACATACATGAAGGGCCCACGAGAATTTCCATACTCTACAACAATTATATACACACACAGATAACCAAAGAGGGGGATGAGGATTCATCCACAATAAAACACACAGGGATATACATACGCACAAATAAGAAATGAGAGGGGTCATCTTCTCCACGAAAAAATTCACCTCACGCTATATATACCACCCTCATCGAAATTCCATGACACCAACAACACGATTCACGCGCGCACTGCTGCACACACTCACTCACATACTAATGTTCACTCATACACCCACCATTGAGGGAGATCAGTGAGAGGGACAAAGAAAGGGAAATTGATCAGAGAAAAGAGGAAAAAAAAGAGAAGAGGTCTGTCGAGGGAGTTGAATTGAGAGAGAGAGAGTTGGAATTGAGAGAATTGAAAAGGAACTAAGAGAGATCGAGATTTTGTGTTGAATAGAAACAGTGCAAATCCGATTGATTTTGGGGTTTTCCGGTGATTTCTGAGCGTCTTCTCCATTTTCGTTCCTTCTGAACTCGTCGGAGCTCCGGCGAGACGAAAACGTCTTCATCAGCTTAAAACCAACTCATAAACCGCGTCTTGCTCGTATCTGTATTAGATTTGGACGTCTTCGTTTCGTTGGTTATCTATCTTCGTATTCTTCGTGGGTTTAAATCTGTCCGATTTTTATTTTTGAGTTGAGTTGGCTCGTTGTTGAGGCTTTTTCATTCGAGGTATTTCGGTCGGAGCTCTAATCAAATACTTTGACGAATTGAAATAAAAATCGAGGTCCAATTCTATTCTTGCCCTCTTTTTATTTCATTATTTACTATATTTGGTGTGTTGGATTGAATATCGTGTGTTGTTTGATTCTTGTTGGGTGACGAATAATTATTTGGTGTCGATTCATTATTGGTTCCATTGTTTATGTGATGAAACGATATTCTGTTTGAGATTTGTAATAGGTAATTCAAGAATGAAAAGGGGAGTGAGAATTGAAAACTTGATATAATTGATGAATTTTGGTTAATTTGATTCATGGGTTGTTTGACTTGAAATGAACGTTAATTGAACTTGGTAGTATCATGATACGTCGATTGGTTTAGGCAAACATAGGTTGGGTAGGCAAAGTTTAGAATTTGTGGCTTTGGTTGAATGTTGAAAATTTCGTGGAATGTTTGAAATTTTGTTGAATACTTTGATTTTTTTTGTACAAAAAATTATACTCATTTGGCCGGAGAATGCCTCGAGGGATTTGTATTGATTTATCCGAGGAATGCCCCGAAGTATCTTGTACTTGAAGACGGCGCACGATCAAGGCCCGGGACGTCGGGTGGAGTCTGGTTTAGGATTAGTTTAGGATCAGTTTAGAATAGAGTAGGTTTACATTTCCGCATTTTTCTATTTTGTATTGTATAATTGGCCTGGACACTAAATTTTGAATTATTTTATTTTGTTTGTTTGCTTGATTGTTTTTGCGTGCTTTGTGTGGTTTATGCACTTGTAATGTCAAAGTTAGCGATACGCTCTACCAAGCAACCGTGGTCGAACCACGGGATTGAGAGGTTCCTAACACCTTCCCCTCGGTCAAAAGAATTTCTTAGCCGGAATCTCTATTCGCGGATCAGTTTTATAGAGTCAAATCTATTTTGAAAAAGGATATCCAAGGGTGACTTGGCACACCCGATTTATCCCAAGTGGCGACTCTGAGTTTTGAATATAAAAAGTCCTTTTCGAAACAAATTTTCATCTTTTGTCACTTTAATAATAAAAACCCTTTCGAATCTTAAAATGAATCTTTTTTTTGGTCAGAAAAGGGGTGTGACAGCTCTGGCGACTCTGCTGGGGATGCTTTCAGAATCCGAGCTTTTTTTTTTTGGAGTCATATCGGCTTTGTTTGGCATTACGAGTATACAAACATTGTTTGTGATTTTTGTTTGTGTTTTCACTTTTGTGCGTTTTCGTGCTTTGTTTACAGTATTTATCCTATGTGTTACCGCTTTTATATCTGACATCATGTGCATAACCCAAGTCATTCTTTCCGCAAGAAGTCTCAGAGCGCACGTCGTGCGCACGAACTCTAGTTGAGTCACCTTATTTTAGGGGGGGAACCGTTGGATGTATGGAGTAGGTGGAAAACAAAGCAGCCACTATCGACCATATGCTCCCCCGAACGGCCTTGTTAGTAAACCACAACGTAGGTCAGCCTTTAGGTCATTCTTATATGCATCATATTGAGACCTAGAGGGACCCACACGGCCCTTTGTAGGAAACTCACCTCTAAAGCATCCCTACGTGCTAAATATTGCATCTTTGAGGGTAATATGGTCATTTGACGGACCGATTTGGGGAAAACATGTGTTAGAAGTAAAGTGTGTAGACAAGAAAGTGTTGGAAAAAAAAAAGTGAATAAAAAAAAAAGAGTTTCGCAGTTTATTTTTAGAGTTCTTTATGACTTTTGTTTTTCACAATTCAAAAATTCAAATTTTTTTTTTACCTTTCGCACTCATTTTCTTAAAGACATCAAAAAGATCTTCCTTTACTCCTTTACCATGCATTCATAATTCAAAAATTCCATTTTTTTTTTTACAGGAGCTTTTATAAAAGAAAAATGAAAAAGGTTGGTAGAAATTTTGTATATTTCTTATAACAAAAATGCCCAAAAGATTTTCTTTCGTAGTTGTTGGTGTCAGTTTTATGTGAAGTCTCAAATTGAAAACCCCAAAAAGATTTTATTCGTCTGTCTTTGGTCGTGTCTCTTAAGTTAGGATCAATCTGTCAGTGAATCCTTAATTGTCCAAATGGACGAACTACGCACCCCTGATTCTCCTCTCTCGGGAGTGAGATACGTAGGCAGCTTATTATAGGTTCGGGGATCTTATTTTAAAAATCCAAAAAAAAAATTCTTCACTTTTCATCTAGAGTAGGTGTTTCATACATGTCTTGAAAATAAAGATACAAAAAAAAAATCCTTAATAGTCGTAGGTTTTATTTTTGGTTGATCTTACTTAAAAAAATCCAAAAAGATTTTTTTTTCTTCACTCTTCATTTATAGTAGGTGTCACATACATCTTAAAAGAAAACCACAAAAAGATTTTCCTTTAATAGGTTCGAGTTTTATTTTCGCATGAAATTCAAAACTGAAAACCCAAAAAGATTTCTTTGGTAATCATAGAATTTCACTTTATAGAGGGGTGTTTAAACCTGAAAAATACAAAAGATTTTTGTCAATTCTTTTGACAAATTGTTATTTTCTTTTCTTCTTAAAGTTTCAAGAAAAAGAAAAAAGAAAAAAGAAAAAATAGTTTAATTTGGCCATTTTGGCAAGACTTCACGAACTACGCACACCTGATTCTCCTCTCCTGAGGGTGAGATACGTAGGCACCCTTCTTGGGTTCGGTGATATTTTTTTTTTTTTAAAAAAGAGGTTTTGAAAAATGTTGAACTCTAACATATTTGTTGCCTCTTGTTCAGTTAGTTTAAAGTGGTTGGTTTGTGGCTTCCTGGCTGGTCCTCCATATCACACCAAATCCAAGGAGGGTTTAGTTGTGTCCAACAAAGATATAGAGAGTGGCACCATGGATGAAACAAAGAGTCAGGAAATTGAGAGTTTAAAGGAAGAGAATTTGAGACTGAGACAACAAATGATGGAAATGTACCGAGCTTGGGCCAGTGGGCTGCCTCCACCTCCGTTCCCCACTTTTGACCCTACAAATACCTTGAGTCTTCCACCAAAATCGCAAAGTCAGTTTTCTACTGTTGTTGATGCACCACAACATGCCTCAGAATCCATTCCACGTCAAATGCACCTCAATACTTCCACCACTCTTTCTTTAGCTCCCCAGTATAAGTCTACCACATTCACATCACCACATACCGTCTGTGCTTTTGTTGCTCAACCTTCTACTAAGTCTTCCACTTTGGCTACCAATCCAACAATTGTGCTTCCCCAGCTCATTAGTGAATCCACGTTCAATACTCTTGATGATCATACTCTTGATCCTACCGTTAAATTAAGTGGACCGCCAAAATTTCTTACTAAGAAGCCTAGCATGCTAGAAAGGCTAGAGAAAATGGTTGGGAAAGTTAGGAGTGTAGAAAATAATATGGAAAATTTCCCTGGACTTATGGGCTATGAAGATGTTTCATATAAAAACTGGGGCATGTCTTCAAGTGTTAACCTTCCTCCCAGCTTTGAGACATCAAAATTTAGGGAGCCTGATGGACAGAAGAATTCTGTGAAATATTTGGGACAACATTGCAATCAACCAAGGAAAACTGAAGGAAAGAAGAAGGAAAACGCACCTATTGTCATGCCAGAGCCAAAACAGAGTTTGAGAGGTCCAACCCACCAATACAGTTAGCCTCAATCCCGAGCGTACATATTAGATCCACATAACCACTTGCAACAAGGTTTCTTTCCCCAAAATCCAAGAAATCCCATTCCACTTCCTCAATATCCTTTGAACAATGCACAATTGTATGCTCATTCATCTTCTTATCCACAATGGAATGAACCTTTACCTCAACATCGTCCTCGACCCCCATAAATTTACCAAGGAACCTCTAAATCCAAGTTTCATCCGAGGCCAGAGTTCGCAAAGAGGAGGAAGGAAAAAAAGAATTTCACTCCTATTGGGGAATCCTATGCCAGTTTATTCCAGAGATTGGTACAACAGGGCATGATCACTCCTCTCCTTGGGTATACTCCTGACCCACATTCAAGAAGTTTTGATCCTAATGTACGATGTGCATATCATTCTGATGTTCAGGGTCACAGTATTGAAGATTGTCGTGCTTTGAAAAGAGAAATTGAAAAGATGATTCAAGATAAATCAATTATGGTGCAGAACATTGATAGTGAGGAAAGCTCTAGTCATGTTGATATGAAAATCAGTGGCTAAGATGTCAGGCTGAGCAATTGAGAAGTCACCCCTCTCCTTACTAGAAAGAGGTCTGGTAGTTTGTTTTGTCTTCTTTTCTGTTTTTCAAATTATTTTAGGGTTGTAGTTCGGGATCTATTTTGTTTTGTCCCTTTGTCGTTATGTTCAAACCCTTCTATCTTTCATTTTAATTAAATGGAGTGTCCACTTTTTCTTTGTGATTTAAAAGTGTTGTTTGTTTGTTTTCTTTACATAACACATTTTATGTTGATTCTAGTAAAATGACATGTTAGCGGAATTTTCAGTCAGATCTTGAAATCCAGTTTAAGTATGAATATTGAATCAGAGGTTTGAATTAGTAAAAGAGAACATCTGAGGAAGTAGGTAGAGTGCTTGAGACATTTGGTGACAAGTTGAAGCCTTCTTTGAAAATCAAGACACTTATTTTGAGAATCACAAGAATAACTTGGTCATCAATTGTAAGACATGCCTCAATTAGGTCAAACAGTGGATGCGTGATACTGTATCAAGAGGAATAGAAAGAAAATCAGCTCCACGAAATCATAAGTCATTCAATGTAAGAAATGTACAACAAAAGTGGAGTTGTATTCTAGAAAAGCTCACAAGAAGTAGTGATGCACAGACTCTGTCAAAATTAATATTGTAAAAGATGTCGCACATGATCTTCATCTCCAACTTTCAAATTGCATGTTATGTACTAGCATTTTCAAGGATTGATATGACGAAGGCATTTCATTCTGCTATTCAAACATCGTGTCATCCTTTGTTTACCCCATTTGAGCTTTAGTCATATTTTCTTTCATACCCCTCTTTTGGAATCAAGATAGAGTCAACAAAGCTAAAAAGAAAGGCGTCGAGCAAAAAAAAATAGAGTCAAAAGGTATTAAAAAAAAGAGAAAAAATGTGTCCAAAAAGAAAAAAAGAGTGTCAAGAAAAATAGAGTCAGAAAAATCCCCAAAAGAAAAGAGTCAATAAAAGAAAAGAAAAAGAATCAGAATCAAGCAAAAGAACAAGCTGCCAGAACTACGCATGACCTGATTCTCCTCTCTCGAGGGTGAGATACGTAGGATGCCCTACTCAGGGCTCGGTCCAACCAAATAAATAATTTAAAGTTACCCAGTCAAAAGAAATTGGGGCATGAGTTAATCCTCATTGTTTGAGTCGATTCTAAAAGTTGTAAGTCCTACCCCACTTCAAGTGTCGTTTGGGCTCCATGCCATCCTTTCTTTCTAACCTTATCCAAAAGCCAAGTTACAACAAAAGAAAAACCTTCAGATCAATCTTTGAGGATGTTAAGGCTGAGCATGCAAGGGATATGATGATGCATTTGGGAACTATTTGTCTTCCTCAGCATATGGAATCAAGAGAGAAATAAAAATGAGAGAGTCTTATTGGTGAAAACCCTTACGGGCACCATAAGGCGATGGTAAGTTGAGAGAAATAAAAATGAGAGTCTTATTAGTGAAAACCGTCACGAGCACCATAAGGCGATAATGAGCCGAGAGAAAATGAAAGAAGCTTGTTGGCGAAAACCCTTCAAGGCGCCACTATCCGAATGGGGTCTTAAATGCAATTGACCTAAGAAAGCAACTCAGTTTCAAGGCCATTAACTCAACAACAATGGGTAGAAAGTTTGGATGAAAAGATCAAGCTGCTTAATCCAAAATGCATGGCATAATCATTAGTGTTGACTGTCATTTTTAGATGAATTTTTCGTTTCTTTGTTTTAAAAGGGGACATTTATTATTTTTTCTTTCTTCTCTTTGTTTTAATTTTATCTTTCTTGAGTCAGTTATCAAAACAAAAATTGTCATTCTTTTTTTTCGTTTCTTGTCTTTGAGTCAAGTTCGTGTCAAAACAGGTGAGAAAAGATTTCAAAACTGGCTACCAACTTTTTTTTAATTGCACAAAGCAAGACAAAATCTAGCACATGAAAGAGACATGATTGTGAGCCTAAAAAAGGCATGCAGAAAGTTTTGTCAACAGAGAAGTCGGGGAACTCATGGAAATACCAAGGTTCAAAGGGTTTATTTGAGAAACACGACAAAGCAGAAATACTGTATTTGTTTCAGAGTCACTCTTAATAAGCTGAGTTTGGGTCAATGATACAACAAGTCAATGACATATGCTAATGGTTGGAAGCAAAGCTAAATGTAGCGAGGGTAGGAGAAATTGCCTCAAAAGCCAAAACCATAAACTAGCCACCATGTTTTTAAACTCACAAGTTTTCTTTGTATGTAATAGAAATACATGTTGCATTCAGATTAAGGATTTCAGAGCCTAAACATCAATGGCCGTAATTTCTCACCTCAACAAATGCAAGAGACAAGGTTGTTGCACAGGTTTGGTAATCAAAACCATGGTAAAACTCATAATTCAAGATCTCTAGGAGACACACTTCCTTGTTGTGGTAATTCAAGCAACTTTGGTAAGGAGACACACTTCATTATTTTGATAATTCAAACAACATTGGTAAGGAAACACACTTCCTTGATTGGGTAATTCGAATTTTGCTTCTTAGGTAATGCACTTCCTAACTTAAATCTTGATTCCTAGAAGAATTACCTTTTAGTCGAGTCATTCACCTTGACTCCTAGAAGACGTACCTTTTAGTCGAGTCATTCTCTTTGATTCCTATAAGACGTACCTTTTAGTCGAGTCATTCTCTTTGATTCCTATAAGACGTACCTTTAAGTCGAGTCATCCCCTTTGATTCCTATAAGACGTACCTTTTAGTCGAGTCATCCCCTTTGATTCCTATAAGACGCACCTTTTAATCGAGTCATCCCCTTTGATTCCTATAAGACGTACCTTTTAGTCGAGTCATTCCTATTGATTGCTAGAAGTCATACCTTTTAGTCGAGTCATCCCCTTTGACTCCTAGAAGACGTACCTTTTAGTCGAGTCATCCCCTTTGATTCCTAGAAGACATACCTTTTAGTCAAGTCATCCCCTTTGATTCCTATAAGACGTACCTTTAAGTTGAGTCATCCCCTTTGATTCCTATAAGACGTACCTTTTAGTTGGGTCATTCCCTTTGATTCCTATAAGACGTACCTTTTAGTCGAGTCATCCCCTTTGATTCCTATAAGACGTACCTTTTAGTCGAGTCATCCCCTTTGATTCCTATAAGACGTACCTTTAAGTCGAGTCATCCCCTTTGATTCCTGTAAGACGTACCTTTTAGTCGAGTCATCCCCTTTGATTCCTATAAGACGTACCTTTTAGCCGAGTTATTCCTATTGATTCCTATAAGACGTACTTTTTAATCGAGTTATCCCCTTTGATTCCTAGAAGATGTACCTTTTAGTCGAGTCATCTCCTTTGATTCCTAGAAGACGTACCTTTTAGTCTAGTCATTCTAATTAACTCATAGAAAATGCATTTCTTTGTTTGGGATAATTTTTTTTCCAGTTTTGATGTGATTTCAGGAGCATGCCCGAAGCACAGGGCGAATAAATGGAAAACCAAGCAACAAAGTGAAGAAATTGAAAGTTCAACAGATTGAAAAATAGCAAGTCAGGAGCCCGCCTGAAGAACAAGGTGATGAAATTGAAAGTCAGGAGCCCGCCTGAAGAACATGGTGATAAAATGGCAAGTCAGGAGCCCGCCTGAAGAATAGGGTAATGAAATAGAAAGTCAAGTAACAAGGTTAAGAGATTGAAAGTCAAGCAATAAGGTGAAGAAGTTGAAAGCCAAGAAACAAGGTGAAGAAATTGAAAGTTAACAAATTGAAAAATAGCAAGTCAGGAGCCTACCTGAAGAATAGGGTGATCAAACTCAAGTCAGGAGTCCAAAAGCAACTGCATAGATAGGATTTTTTGTAATTTCATTTATGTTTTAACTTGTAATTTTTATTTTTGATGTAATAACAGAGCCGCGGACCGGAACCTCGACGGGACCTCACTCGACTTTCCAACTCGGTATCGTCCATCTTCTTTCAATCCTTTGAGATATGTGTCAATTGATTCCTTCGTAACTTGGGTAGGTAGGATGTCCTAAGTCAAGTCCCAATTGCTTTTTTTTTTCTGTTTCTTTCCATGAATAAGGGTCGGGTCAAAATTTGATCTCGTTGTCTACTTCTTTGTTTGAAAACACTTCGTGTTTATATTCAAAGGGGGCATGATGTAGACACCTAATTTTGTCCCTCCCCGATAGCATTGTTACCATTTTTTACCTTATCCTACTGCGTACCCTACCCCGTATGATAATCCCTTCGCAAAAAGACAAAAAAATAACAAACCAACAACCTACCCTATCAAATGGCAACACCTCACCTCACTACCTACTTACGCCACGTCACCCCACCATCCTAACCCCTTAACAAAATTGGAGAAATACATGGACCAGATAACAAACACAATCAAAAGAGGGGTCCACGTGTAGATTCTTTTTCCTTCTTTTCCCTTTTCAATTGAGAAGATATATATAGGGAGGGCATCTTTTTTTTTCTTCTAGAGTGGACACCTCACATGCACATACATGAGGGGCCCACGAGAATTTCCATACTCTACAACAATTATATACACACACAGATAACCAAAGAGGGGGACGAGGATTCATCCACAAGAAAACACACAGGGATATACATACGCACAAATAAGAAAGGGGGGGTCATCTTCTTCACGAAAAAATTCACCTCACGCCATATATACCACCTTCACCAAAATTCCATGACAACAACAACACGATTCACGCGCACGCACTGCTGCACACACTTACTCACATACTAATGTTCACTCATACACCCACCATTGAGGGATATCAGTGAGAGGGACAAAGAAAGGGAAATTGATCAGAGAAAGGAGGAAAAAAAAGAGAAGGGGTCTGTCGAGGGAGTTGAATTGAGAGAGAGAGAGTTGGAATTGAGAGAATTTAAAAGGAACTAAGAGAGATCGAGATTTTCTGTTGAATAGAAACAGTGCAAATCCGATTGATTTTGGGGTTTTTCAGCGATTTCTCGCCGGAAAAAATTACTCTCGGCCGAAATCTGAGCGTCTTCTCCGTTCTTCGTTCCTTCTGAACTCGCCGGAGCTCCAGCGAGACGAAAAAGATTTCATCAGCTTAAAACCAACTCATAAACCGCGTCTTGCTCGTATCTGTATTAGATTTGGACGTCTTCGTTTCGTTGGTTATCTATCTTCGTCTTCTTCTTGGGTTTAAATCTGTCCGGTTTCTATTTTTGAGTTGAGTTGGATCATTGTTGAGGCTTTGTCGTTCGAGGCATTTCGGTCGGAGCTCTAATCAAATACTTTGACGGATTGAAATAAAAATCGAGGTCCAATTCTATTCTTGCCCTTTTTTTATTTCATTATTTACTATTTTTGGTGTGTTGGATTGAATACCGTGTGTTGTTTGATTCTTGTTGGGTGACGAATAATTATTTGGTGTCGATTCATTATCGGTTCCATTGTTTATGTGATGAAACGATATTCTGTTTGAGATTTGGAATAGGTAATTCAAGAATGAAAATGGGGGTGAGAATTGAAAACTTGATATAATTGATGAATTTTGGTTAATTTGATTCATGAGTTGTTTGACTTGAAATGAACGTTAATTGAACTTAGCAGTATCATGATACGTCGATTGGTTTAGGCAAACATAGGTTGGGTAGGCAAAGTTTAGAATTTGTGGCTTTGGTTGAATGTTGGAAATTCCGTGGAATGTTTGAAATTTTGTTGAATAATTTGATTTTTTTTGCACTAAAAATTGTACTCATTTGGCTAGGGAATGCCTCGAGGGATTTGTATTGATTTATCCAGGGAATGCCCCGAAGTATCTTGTACTTGAAGACGGTGCACGGTCAAGGCCCGGGACGTCGGGTGAAGTCTGATTTAGGATTAGTTTAGGATCAGTTTAGAATAAAGTAGGTTTACATTTCCGCATTTTTCTATTTTGGATTGTATAATTGGCCTGGACACTAAATTTTAAATTATTTTGTTTTGTTTGCTTGCTTGATTGTTTTTGCGTGCTTTGTGTGGTTTATGCACTTGTAATGTCAAAGTTAGTCGATACGCTCTACCAAGCGACCGTGGTCGAACCACGGGATTGAGGGGTGCCTAACACCTTCCCCTCGATCAACAGAATTTCTTAGCCGAAATCTCTGTTCGCGGATCAGTTTTATAGAGTCAAATCTGTTTTGAAAAAGGATATCCAAGGGTGACTTGGCACGCCCGATTTATCCCAAGTGGCGACTCTGAGTTTTGAATATAAAAAGTCCTTTTCGAAACAAATTTTCATCTTTTGTCACTTCAATAATAAAAACCCTTTCGAACCTCAAAATGAATCTTTTTTTGGTCAGAAAAGGGGTGTGACAATAGATGAATTTGCCCTTGCCTTGAATTCTCCATGTTGATTAAGATTTTTTTTGCTCTTAAAGTCAGGTGGATATCCAACTCTCCTATAGCAATCAATAGACAAATGTCCCTTATACCCACAGTATATGCAAGCTTCCCCTTGCTTGTCTCCGTTTGCGGATTTTTTGTACCTGAAATTGTTTCCTCGGCCTGCCAGCATCATTAGTGGATCTTTTGTTGATATCCACCACTCCTAAAGCTCTTTGACTCTCCTCTTGAACACCCATAGCATAAGCCTCATTTATTGACATTACTGGCTTCCTTAAAAGAATATTACTTCGAATATTGCTATAACTTTCATTCATCCCCATTAGAAACTGCATCAAACGCTGGGATCTCAAATGCTCCACATAGGATGTAGATTCTGCACAAGCACATGACGGCAAAGGATCTGTTACATCAATTTCATCCCACAGATCCTTCATTTTCGAGTAGTAAGCAATTACAGTATCAGTCCCTTGACGCATTGTTGCTATTTCAGTCCAGAGATGATAAATCCTAGTTAAATTTGTTCGATCGAATAGTTCCTTGAAATCTAACCAAATCGCTTTAGCACTGGATGCATACACAGTGCCGGGAATCAAGTCGGGTGCAACTGTACTTCCAATCCATGACAACATAATCGCGTTACATTTTTCCCATTGTTCCACCAAATCTCTTCTGTAATTGCTCTTAACACACGTTCCATCAACAAAACCAAGTTTTCCTTTTCCCCTTAGGGCTAGTTTCATCGATCTGCTCCACAGTGCATAATTCTCAGGCCATGTGAGCTTGATTGGGACAATAACTAGACCTGGAGAATCAGAAGGTTGAAGATAAAGAGGGTGATTATGATCCAAAACTGTTACCGCGTTTTCCGACATGATTTCTTTCTTCTCCGACTTACAAATTGTAACTTCTTCGCGTGATTTCTGCCGCAATTGCACGCTACGAGATCGCTGGCTTTGATACCATGTTAAATTTTGTGAATTTTAATAGAGTGCAGACTAATCTTCCATTAGCGTTTCTTAGCTGTAACTGCACAAGCTTGAAGAAGAATCTAGAAGAAGGAAGATATTTTTATTTTTTCTATCTGAAATGAGAGTAATACAACTTCTATTTATAGAGCATGCAAACACTGTGAGTGCTACTTCTTTCACTTGTGACAGCTGTCACTCCAGACTCTAACTAACCACATTCTCCTTTTTTCTAACAAACTTCAGCACTCTATCAACTGTCACTTTACATTTTAACAATATGTTATTTTATAAATAATATGAGTGCATGTAATTAAAATAATTCTGTATCTGCGCTAAAAATTGTGGTAGCATGACAACTGATTTCTCATCTCTTAACTTGAGGACTCGAATTCAAATCCCGGGATCAATGATGTTATCTCTAATAATAAGCGATTTATACCAAATAAGATTTTCCAACGCGACCTAGATCTGAATTGGTCAAGGCCCCCTAGTTTTTGTTAGATGGCATGCAATCAAATACTTGATCTTTCAGGCCTAATTATCTCAAAGGATCATTTTTCCAAGTCCAACCCAATTGTTGCTGCCGTTCACGTCTTCTGCCTCTTGTTGGGCTCTGTGGATCCACAATAAGAAAGAGAATTCCAAATTTCGGCCATTTTCGATCCACAGTTTATTCTAAGGTAATTTATAAGAACGTAACACGCCTCAAAATTGGATAATAAACAAATTAAGAAACTCTCATTTCGCATTAAATTTCACTTTTTTTCTTCAAGAGTCTAAACATGAGAACTACATCTTCTTTCCAAAATCTTAATTTTCTAGTAAATAATTTATCAATTTTCATAATTTCTTTTAATTCTAAAGAAACTACAAAAGCTCCAACACAATTTCAGCTCTCGCAGAACTTTCTTTTCCAATTTTAATTTCAAATGTAGTGTGAACCTTTTTTTAGAAACTTAGCTATCAGAGGTAAAAAAATCTCTTACTATTTATTTATTTAAGTTAATTGTAGTTTATGGATGGTGAGAATAAATCAAAATGTGGTGATGTCCATGAGTTGCTTAGCAATTGAGAGAGCTGTCAAGGCATGTGCCGTGTCACCGCCAGCAAAATCCCGTAGCGCACAAGGCCACTTGGCCACCACCCAACACTTTGATCTCCACAAGCCCACATCTTTTGCTTCCACACATTATCTGTTCCTCACATGACATCAAAAACATTTTCTTATCTAAAGATGTGGAGTGTGGACTATTCATCATCCACTTCTTCTACATGAAGATAGAGGTTGATGATAAGTCTTAGTTGGCCATAGTAGTATTAATATGACTAGACAAGTACTTTGCCCATAAAGTTCAAACTGCTCTTCTTTTATTTAAACGTTGAACAAGGTATAAGATAATGTAAAATTATAGTAATTTATATGGTGATGGTATATGCATGAATATGACTAATTACTTTACTTTTCATATGATCATGATACTCCGTCTGTTTCAATTTATTTGTATAAAAAATTTTGAAAAGTAAAGAAGATTTTTGAATAGTGTAGTATTAAATTAAAGACACGTAGAACTTTATATTGTTTTAAATATGTTACGTGAAAAGTTAAAAATAAAGAGTTATTCAGAAAAAAATAATTATTTTTATTTTTAAATAGATTATAAAAAAGTAGAATAAATAAATTGAAACGAATTGTAAAGAGTTTTAAAGTCATTGATGAACTTAGCTTTGATGATATAAAAGAAGATTTATTTAGAGTAAAAATGAAAAGACGTTGCTGTTAAAGTAGGCCAGGCATATGTCATGAGTCAACCTAAGTGTCACACCAAAGATATCACATGCAAGAGTTTATTACATGCACCATGTATGACACATATTGTGCCAGCTGGTCTGCTGCATTATAGTAGTAGTACTTTTGTGTCTATATAGCTGTTATTCTTTGATTTTGCATGAATCAAAAGCAATTGCTCCAAATCAAGATGGGTTCCCAAAAGAAATTAGGCGTAGAAAAGGTACTCATGAAAACAGCACAAACCACAAGGAGAAAGGGGAAGAAGAGGAGATCAAGAATGGGCTATGTTTTCAATGATGACATTGATCTTCAACACCAACAAGACAAAGTGGTGAAGCTGCAGAGGCTAGTCCCAGGCGCCAGCCAATTGCCTTCTCATCAGTTGCTCCTCCAAACTGCTAAATACATCATGCATTTAAGGCTGCAAATTCATACCTTGCAAGCTCTTCTTCTCTTCATCAACAGATCATCATGATGCCAATTTTGAAATTCTTTAATTTTCTCCTCTTGATTTTTTGGGCTTTTTTTTGGAATAGGCAGATGTAACTTCTATACGGGCTAAGTATTACTGAATCGAACATCTTAGATTATAGCCTATTAATTTTGCTTTTGAAGGTTAGTTGGTGTTTCTTTTTTTGTTATAACAATTTCATTAGTTTTGATCGTTCTTTTTTCAGAAATTTGAAACCTAAGGACATGCACTAGTCACTTTTATGTTCTTGTAATTCAAACTAGCGTTGCTGATGATCCACTTGTTCTTTTCTTCTTCTTCTTCTTCATATACATTGGATGATTGAATATTATGATTAAAAGAACTTCTCTGTAAATGGATGTCTGAATAGACTATTTTCGTCATGCAACTCCAGCTACTAACTGACCAAGCCAAACCACCTATTATAGAAAATCGATTGTTGATACCTCTGTTGAGATTGAAATCCTGATTGAGGCCAGTGGCGGAGCCAGAATTTTCACTGAGGGTTCAGAAGTAAATATACGGACTAGTCGAAGGGGTTCAACATCTATTATATATACATAAAAATATTTTTGACCATGTAAAAATAGTATAATTTTCCGACGAAAGGGTTTGGATGAACAATTGTACGTAGATCCGCCACTGATTGAGGCAAGAAAGAAGTGAGAAATTAGTCGATAACACACGAGTATTTCATAAAAAGTACACATTTGTGCACAAGTGTTGGGACACTCTAAACTCCACACTAGTATGATATTGTCCGCTTTGGGTCAAGCCCTCACGGATTTGTTTTTGGGCTCCTCCCAAAAGACTTTCATACTAGTGGAGTTGGGTGACACTTTAAATATTGGACATGTTCCCTCTATTTTTCCGATGTGAGATTGTGTTTGCTTCTCAACACTAAGCTCGCGCTATGCCCGAGGTTTGTGAAGTAGACCCGACCACATAGAGTATTTCATATCAACACAATATCAAGAACTATTACTACAAAACAGTACTCACCTAGCATTTGTTTGTAAGTAGTTCAGGGGAATAGTTTTATATTCTCTCTGTGGCTATCTATTCAGAAGCATTGTTCTGCTCCCATCACTTCTCAAATAACTAATACAGATCAAAGTATCCATCTGCGCAGATTGAGTTTTGCTAGCTTGAAGGTGTTAGCAACAGTCGAGTGATTGTTTTTGAACACCTTTTGAGTAGTGTGATTTTACCCGTAAATATGGTTTTACTTTTCATGCTATTTCTACACCAAGTTAGGCTACAGTCAATTGGTAGAAATACTCACTGAAAAAGGTTCACTATAATAATACGTAGTTTCAGATGGTTATAAAACTAATAGTTACAATTTGATTTGAGTACGAAAATTTATAATGACCGAATTCACCTCTGTCGTATGAAGTTTTGAACAGTTTGAAAATGCAGAATCTAGATTATTGAACCGTATGAAAGATTTAGATGATGTAAAAGCCTGAAGCTGACTTCACAAGTGTACCTACCGGACGCTTAATTAAGTAGCACTTTCATATTTGATTCTCATTTTCTTTACAACATTGATTTTCCCAGAAAATAAATTATTTGCTCCTGCACGTTTTGTCTGAGGAATGAAATTAAACGGCAAAATACTGGCTTTTCGTTAGTATTATATTTGTCTTGTACGTATCTTATTACTTATAACTTATCCCAATTTCTTTATATGTAGTAAGCAAGTTAGTATTTTTTTACATATAGTTCTTCTGATATAGGGATAACAGGTGGGTCCATAAAGATTTGCGAATAGAGTGATGTATATAAAAGGACCATTTGGAACATTGTTAATATGTCTAGCAATACATCCAATCAGAAGCTAAGTTAAAAGAGAAACCATGAAATCTTTGATAGTTTTGCCGGCCTTCAATATTGTAAGCACTTTTTCTCCTTCTGTTGTCATTTTTATTAGATCATTTGTTTTCTTGTTATGATTGAGTCTTGAGTACATTGACCATGTCTTAGCACAATGAGCCAATTGGCCGTTTTAGCTTTAGCTATAACTCATTCATAAATCATACTTTGTTTGCGTTCTGCTTGTTGCATATAGCCAATTAGCATTTACTTTATGAAGTTACGTGGCCAAGAAGCTGACGGTTAAAGAGATTTGACATTCTTCACTTCCTTTTACCAGCAATGATTCCGGTTACAAGATGGGTAATCTTGAGTATAATCTTTCAAATGTTGCTAGTACTTGCAGGTTCAGAGACTCCGGAAGTAAGACAAGCATTGGTCAAGTTTATGAACAAGATTTCACTTGGGAACATCTCAAAAGATGTAAACTTTGGATGGAATTTATCATCTGATCCATGTACCAACAAATGGGAGGGGATATCTTGTGATTCAAGAAGGCAACACGTGAGAAATATCGTTCTTGATCAGAAGAATCTCGGTGGAGTTCTTGATGCTGCTTCTGTCTGTGAGGCTACTTCCCTTGTTGTACTAAGCTTGAACGAGAACGAAATTATTGGAACTTTACCACAAGAAATATCAAACTGCAGGCGTCTCACACACTTGTATTTGAGCGGGAACAAATTCTCAAGCAATTTACCTAGCTCTCTATCGCGGTTGAGCAATTTGAAAAGGTTTGTAATTTCAGACAATGCCTTCTCAGGGCAGATACCGGATATGTCAAGAATCTCTGGGTTGCTAACTTTTTTGGCTGAAAGAAACCAGCTAACAGGGAAGATACCAGAATTTGATTTTTCCAATCTTGTTCATTTCAATGTCTCCTACAATAATTTAACTGGTCTAGTTCCTGATGTCAAGGGCCACTTCAGTTCCAGTAGTTTTCTGGGTAATCCTGGATTATGTGGAGTGCCATTGCCAAGCACATGTCCACCCGCGCCATCGCCACCTCCTTATCCAGTTGCTAAGAAGGAAAAAGTCTCATTCTTTATCTATCTTGGTTATGCCATTCTTGGGCTGATTATCATACTTCTGCTTGTATGGAAGCTTTTTAAGTGCATAAGGAAGAAAAGGAGAAAGAGTACTCCAAAGGATCAGAACAAGACTATTAGCTCTGCTGGTGAATCAAAGGCTCCTGGAACCAGGTCAGAATATTCAATGACGTCTCCCGAAAACTCCATGCTTTCAGCATCATTTGAAATCCTTTCAAGTTCTCTGACTAATAAATTAAGATTCGAGGATTTGCTCCGAGCTCCAGCTGAATTGATTGGGAAAGGAAAACAAGGAAGTGTTTACAAGGTCAATGTTAATGGAGTAACATTGGTAGTAAAGAGGATTAGGGGTTGGAATATTTCGAAAGACGATTTCAAGAAGAGGATGCAAAGAATACATAGAATGCAGCATCCTCATGTGTTGCCCCTTGTTGCCTTCTATAGTTCCAAGCAAGAGAAGCTAACAGTTTATAAGTACCAGCAGAATGGCAGTCTATTCAAGCACCTCCATTGTAAGTTTATTATTTGTGCAAACTTAATTATTTCTCAAGTATTATTTGTTTGGGTTGTGAGATATGGTCATGTTTTCATAGAAATATAATCAAACTTATGATTCTGAACCTAGTTCAAAAAATCATGCTAGCATATCAGCTTCTTTATTCTATTAAAAATATAGGATTTTAGCTATTTACATTGACAATACGAAGATTTTTTGGCATGATTAGTATAGTTCTACCTATTATAGCAAGTCTATTACCTACAATTAATTACCATATAAGTGATCTGATTGTGTCAGTATCTTTTACACCGTCAATGCATACAACTTAACTCTTAAATAATCAAGTGGTAACAAGTTTGTCTATTATACTTGGAGAATGAACATGGAAAGATAAAGTTACTGCATAACTGTTCATTTCAGCATCCCACGGAGGCCAGGTTTTCGAGTGGGCGAGCAGATTAGCTATTGCAGCCAGTGTTGCAGAGGCTTTAGCTTATATGCATGAAGGCCTTCAGAATGACGATATTCCTCATGGAAACATGAAATCTACGAATATTCTTCTGAACGACGACATGGAAGCCTGTCTCAGCGAGTATGGTCTGATGCCAGACAATCAAGACCAGACGGTTGTTGCTCAAAGTGATCATAGCATCAGAGAAGACGATTTGGTTGCAATCAGTACACATAATGCCTTCAAGATGGATGTTTATAGTTTTGGAGTGATTCTTCTTGAATTGCTAACAGGAAAGCCTGTTCAGGCTAGTGGATATGATTTGGCTAGGTGGGTAAATTCAGTGGTTAGAGAGGAATGGACCGGTGAAGTTTTAGACAAATGCCTTATTACAGATGGTGCAAATGAAGAAAGAATGATCAATTTGTTGCAAGTAGCTCTCAGATGCATAAATCCATCACCAGATGCTAGGCCTAACATGAAGGAAGTTGCTTTCATCATCAAGTCTATCAAGGAAGATGAAGAGAAATCCGTGTCCGTATTCAGCAGTGAGGTCTAACAAATCAGACACATGCTCCAACCCAAAGGCCTGGATACGAAATTTCCTATTTATACTTTTTATTTTTGTTTGGAGAAGTTCTCTATCATATGATTTGTCTACAGAGCTGCTTCCCAAATCACTCTGGTAAATTGTTAAGAACAACGATTCTTCTGCTTTCTTATGGTTATATTCAGGATGACATGTGATGATGATTCGGTTGAGCTGATAAATGAGGAGGTAATCTAGAGGTCTTAGCTTTAGGTTTGAAAACTCTCATCATTTGTTGTAAAATACCTTCTCAATTAAGATTTTAACACTAGTTATTTACGCAAAGTTTAACAGGTATCCAGAATTACACATTAGATACATGTGTGAAATGTGAATCACTAGACATGGAATCTAGTTAGATTGAGAGCAAATATTTCCACAACTACTCAGCTCATAAGTCATTATTTTGGGAACTGTTTCTTCTAATTCTAGATAACCTAATGACCTTTGAAAATTTCCAGCAAGACTTTAGGGTGTGTTCGGTAGGGAGGAATACATTTTCTCCATTTTCAATTGGCTTAAATATTTTGAAAAGTAGTTTTCTCCAATTTAAGGAAAATGACTTCCTTACTAAAAGTAGGGTATCGACCCTCCCCGTCCATGAACGAGACCCCAAACCGAACCTGGAATTGTGACCCAACCCTCGACCCGACCTGAGAACCAACTCTGAACTGACATGAGACATGACCCCAAATCGACATAAACCAATCCTCGACCTTGTCGGGGTCGGTCCTCGAGTCTCAAGGTTGGGCCTCGAGGTCGAGTCGGGGTCAAAAGTCAGGGTCAGATCTTAGGTTGGGTCCTACATTTGGTTGTGACATGGGTATTTGCGTAGATTATACCCAAATATCTTTGTGACAATACTTTCTCCTTACTAATCCAACCCCAAAAAATAAGTGTATTAAAACCACTTGTTTTTCAGAAAACTATTTTCCTTCACACCCTTAGTTTTACCTAACTAGACCTTAAAATATTTCTTGAACTACCATCAATCTTGACCAAGAAATTTCACTAGATTTTCTATTGGGCAAGTACAACAAATATGAAGAAGCAGACAAATTTTCCAACTACTTTGTCGGTTGGGCTCTAATAAACATCACATAGATTAAGTACCACTTGCCCCCACATAGATTAGTTAAAATCAACATCTTCAATGATTCTGTTGCTTAACAAATATGGCAAAGCGTGCGTGAACCACCCATAAGTAGACACCTCACTGTATAATTTCTTGTCCATCCCATGCGCTTCTATGTCATCATACATACAGTTCCTAAGAGTCAATTCAGGTTGATTTCATTAATCTAGTAGACCCACACAACGCGAATCCAAATAAGTCGGGCCATTAAAGTTACGAATGGTTAGAAAAAGTTACAGTGATATATTGGCAACAAAATAAATGGAGAAATTGAGTCTAAAATGAAAGATTTTTTTTGTAATTTACCAACTGAACTTTTTTGTCCTTTTTTTCTTCTTTTGATCCCTCTATCACGGGACCATCATTGAGAGGGGATACAAAAATGCATAATTAAGGCCAAAGTTTAATAATATGGTAAGTAGACCTACCCGGATGAGTAGAAAACAGGCTTGACAAAGAGGCAATACAGAAGAAAATGATGTGCATAAAATATATAATACGGTGACACCTGTACAGAAGGTGGTGGACCAAATTAATTATGGCATGTATTCTTTGTGGGGATTGAGTTATATTTTTGTCAAACTTGAAGATGGGAAAGGCAATGTGAATCGGAGATTTCTTAATCTTTAATTGCAATGATTCAGTACCATTTTGACTACCCATTTGTTAATTTAGAAAAGTTAATTTTTGTTGCAAGGGCTGCGTGGTGAATGCACCTTCAATATAAAATGAAAGAAGTCGAAAACATTAATTAGTTCCTAACAAACCAATAATTTGACTTTAAATGAACTACTCCCTCGACCCCTATTAAGCATCTTAGTTTGATTGAGCACAAAATTTGAATCTTGCGGTCGATCTTACATTAAGGATGTATGTATTCTTTTAAATCTTGTGATCTTAAATTTGACATATTGAAATTAGAAAGCTTAAATTTATTTTTATTTTGGGGGAGGGGGGGACACGCTAAAAAGAAAAGCATGACACGTAAATTGGAATCGAGGGAGTGTAATGTACTTTTGTCGTCAGGGATACTGTTGTCCAGGGAGTAAGATAATTGCATCCACACATACACAAAAAGGACGCAGTGACAAAGACACATGTGGCAATATTTGAAAAAGTCACTTTATGTCATAAATTGCTCTGCCTTCATAATCTAGGAAGCATTGTCATCAGGCCTCGTCTTTGCATTTCCTTTTTTCTTCTTCTGTTTTGCCCACATCTGAGCACAGTCTTGACAAGCAACTTATCAATAGGGACCAAATCACTTGTTTTGGTGATATTTGTATGGCCACATCTTCTTATAGTACCACCTAAACATACGCAAAAAGATCCATATACTGTTCTGTGGCCGGTCACCTGCAATTTCTTGATTTTTATTCCTTCTGTTAATCTTTGTTTGCTGTCTCTATTTTGGGGTGATTCTGGACATCTCTTGTCTATTTCATCTTCACTCAGCACAAGGGTAGTCTTCATTTTTTATTCTTCAAATGTTAGGCAAGTTTCTGGGAAGGTGTTTAGAAAAGATTTGATTTTTACACTGCAGATTTCTGAAAAAGGTATGCCAGTAGTAGTATGATGATGTTCTTTTGACACCCTTTTAAGCTCTTTGCCTTTCACCTTCAAGCCTTTGCACTTTTACCAACTCTGCCTCCTCTCCATTTTTCACCTATCAGAGTTTGAAAAGCCAGTATTGTTAAGAAGATCAAATTTTGTCACCAATTGTTATCCATGAGCAGAATCAGTCCAATTCTGCTGTTGGCAATTGTAATTATTGCTATTGTGTTCTTTATCTTTGGCCTTCTTCATCTTCTGTTTAGGTATTGTTTAAAGATGCCTTCTTTTTCATCGATTTCACAATCCAACAGATTCCCAGAATCATCTGGACCCCAAGTTCTCCAAAGGCAGCTTCAACAGCTATTTCGTCAGCATGATTCTGGTTTAGACCAAACTATCATTGATACTCTACCTGTGTTTTGTTACAAGGATATTAGGGGCTTGAAGGAGCCATTTGATTGCGCTGTTTGCTTATGTGAATTTTCAGAACATGACAAGCTCAGATTGCTCCCTTTTTGTAGCCATGCTTTTCATATCGATTGTATAGATACATGGCTCCTGTCAAACTCAACTTGTCCTTTATGTAGAGGTATTATTACTTCTGTGATTTCTCTTGGAAATCACTTGTTTAGCTCTATTGAGTCAAGAGGACAATGGAGTTTCCATTTGGAAGACAGAATTGCAAACACACAAAAGTCAGAAAATGTTGGAGAAATGAGAGTTTTCTCAGTTAGATTAGGTAAATTCAAAAATCTAAATGAAGGGGGCGTAAATCATGAAGACAAAAGTACTCGAGGGGAAATCAGCAGCTGTAATTTGGATGCAAGGAGATGTTTCTCCATGGGTTCATTTCAATATGTCGTTGGTGACTCGGAGTTGCAGATTGCTTTGCCTGATGTGAAGATTCAAAAAACTAAGTGTGAGAACACAATTTTTGAGACTAATGCAGAAGGGAAAAAAATCAGTGCTAGGACGAAAGGAGAAAGCTTTTCTGTTTCAAAGATTTGGCTTTGGTCTAAGAAAGGCAAATTCTCAACTACTTCAGAAACAAATGTTGGTGGACCTTCTCTTAATCTTGATATTCATGACTAACAGAACACAATTTATGTAAACATGTATTGCTTTAACATAGTTTTGAGATAGATATCAATGCCTACATGCTCGTCTATTTTTTTTTTTTTACGGTGCTAAACTATAATTATACCTACACATGTGCCAAAAATTACGCGCACAGATAATGCATTAATCCTCAGTTTTTGTGGAAAATGTTATTTCCTTCTACGGGTACGCAGAATCTGTATATGCAGAACAACAAACAACCTAGTTAAAATTCAAAATTCAAATTCATCTTAATCTAAACAACTTATTTTGCTAAAAACTAGTGCAGTAACTTAAAGTAATTTTCAACAATCCTCCCGCTGCTCATCACAAACATTTTCAAGTTCCAGTTCTGATAATTTATCAGCATTAGCAGCTTCAGGCATCTGTTTCCTCTGAACTGAAATATTGCTTTCCAAGTAAAGCTTACACTCAGAATCAGATTCCAAATGAATCATATTCTGGAATCCATTAAGAGGGCACAATCCAGAATTATTTCCCGACAACACCATATTGGGCTTTCTATCTTCCAAATCATGCAGAAACTTCATTCGGACAAGGTATGTCAGGTAGGCCATTCTCCGAGTCATCCAATGAAAGTTAAAAAATATCATCTAGCTTCTCCCCGGATGCAACAACAACAACTTCCTTGGGATATACTTTCTCCCAGCTGTCAGTGACGGAAAAGTTTGTTCCTTAAAGATCATTAAGAAAGTCAATGCAGTCGACGTTGCAATCGCAACCAGGACAAAGCCAACCTTCATCATCAGGTGGAATGTCTTCTTTTAGCAGAGATGGCTTCACACACAACTGGTGAAATCCACGCTCTTCTTCCAATGGATTTAATGAGAAACTTCTGCCTCTATTTTGACTTTAAATAGGTCTTGTCCAGATGCTTCCTTGATCAAGCAGTGTTTATCTTCAAAATACAATTTGAAACTTTTTTCTAATAACTGACCAACACTTAACAAATTCTAGTCCAAATCGTGTATATAAAGATCAGAAATTGTTTTAGTGCCCGATTGTGTTTCAATTGTAATGGTTCCCATTCCTTTTGCTGGAATATAACCACCATGGCCAATTCTAACATTTGTAACTTTAGTAGGCCTCAAATCTTTAAAAAGATCTTTATCGCAAGTCATATGATTTGTGCATCCGTTATCAATCAACCACGACTCGCTTGAGACACTACTTGTAAAACATGATGCGACAAAGAGTTGATCTTCTTCCTGTTCATCAACAACTCGAGCCTCTGCATCTCGCTACTGAGTTTTGTTTTTACAGATGATTGTTTTATGCCCAAGCTGATTGCACTTAGTGCACTTAGCATCAGGCCTCTTCCAACACTTGAAAGGTGCATGCCCGAGCTTGCCGCAATGCTTACAAGGAGGGTAGTTTCCATTGAACCACCTGTTTTGTTTTGTTGTTATGTGTTGAACCTTCTTCATCAGTTGGTTTGTACTTCTTCTTCTTCTTCTTCATAGAACGTCCATCATCGTGATGTGATACAAGTATGACCATGAGGATGGACGAGAACGAGTGCATATTGAATCTGTCCAAGGAAGTGCACAAGTGAAGTGTGAAAGAGAGCCAAAATGTACTAAAAATAGCCCCTAAGTTACACTTGATGGTCACCTCACCCTTGAGGGGTATTGTGGTCATTTTGTATTCTATTTTGTAATACACTATATATAGAACCTCTTAGGGTTTTTAGTCTTAGATGTTTATTGATATTGAAAGTTGTAAGAAGAACATTTCTCTCTTGTGAGAAAGGCCTATGGCCGAAACATTGTAACTAGGATTTCCAACTTGAGTGTGGAATCATTCGTGTTGGATTTATGCTTGGAACGTTGGGTGCTAGAGGAGGTTGAGATCTCTCTTGTGCTCACCGAATAGATAGGTATTTGTAGTGTGTAGTGTTAAGGGTCCAAGAGTGGAATAGACTCTTGGGTTCTTAAGATTATACCTTCACTTTGTCTATCTATCTATCTTTACGTACATTTCTTGGACTCTTTGTTGTTGTTCTAGTCAAAACCATGAGTTGTTGTTTCCATTGTGTTATTGTTCATTTTGTTCTTCATCTTGTTATCTTGATACTCTCTTTGTTAGTTTGTGGTGGCTGTTTTGGTGTTAAATACACCATTGTTATCTCGTATTATTGTTGTTGTAGTGAATCCGAGAGTGGTCTCCAAAAAGGTCCTCGGATCCTTAAGATTAGGGACTGATTTGGAGTGTGTTTTCGTGCTTCCGTTGTCTTTCTCGTATCATTTGGTATCAAAGCATGGCTTGATCTTGTTCCTACAAGATCAATCTTGGGCTTGCTTTTTAGAAAATTCAAAAAAAAAAAATTGTTGTTGAAAAACTGAAAATTCCAGAAAAAAAAGAGCAATCTGTCCATTTAGTGTTCTTGGCCAAAAATTGTGTTTTTGTTGTGTATTGAACAATATTTTTACTTGTCTTTGTTGTCTCTAAGTGTTAGTTTTGTTCCTCACTAACACGTTGAGTCTATATCTTAGATTTGAGCTTGAAATGTTGATGTTGTTAATGTGAACAAAGTGTGGCCGATTGTTGTTGGTATTGTTGTTGCGGGTTCAAGACTTGAACGTGTGATGTGTTGTTGGTTCAAATTTTGAACGTGTATTGTGGAGATTGTGTTGTGGAATTTAAGCTTGGGAAGTTGTTGTTGTTGTTTGGGAGGTCCAACTTGAACCTTAGAACTTCAAGACTCAAAGTTTGTGTTCTTGGTGTTCTTAGTGTTCTTCACCATCTCCATATATGGTTACGAAAAAAGTGGTTGTTGATTCTAGAAGTTGAAGAAAAAGAGTGTGTATTGTGTTAGTCTTGCAAGACATAGATACAAGTTTCAAGGTATAGTACTTGTGACTCAAAGACTTTTCCTACACACTAAAGACTTTACATCACTTCTCAACTACTTTCCCATGAAACAAGGGTCCATGTTTTAAGGGAAAGTACTACAAAAGTCAAGTCTTGAAATGTGAAACTTGAAAAAAAGGCTCCAAGACTTATTCTTCCCTCCTTAAAACAAATTCCATCAATCCAAATTAAAATTGGTCAAGACTTGGACTTTGAAAAATAAAAATTGTAGAAACCGCAACCAATACGTGGCTGCCACATCATCAAGTTATTGTTCACGCATCAAATTTTGGCTCAAATTTTAGATTTTATTAGTTTCTTTTTTATTGTTTCGTAGTTTCGTTTGTTGGTTTCAATACTAATTGGCAAACTAGTACTCATCTACTAGATTGTTAGTTAGTCTTTGTGTTCGTTCATTCGTGTTTAGCGTTTGTTGTGTGCTTTTTTTTTTCTTTCTCTTTTGTGAATTCGTTGTGTCTTGTTGGTTCAAATCCGTAAACAATTTTTCTTTTGAGTCAACTCAAACGAAAATCTATTCCGAGCAAGATGGACTCATTCCTCAGTCACTCACAAAGTACAAACTGACTTTCAACACTTGTGAAACCAAGTGTGAGGTAAAACCGAGAGTGAGGGTGTGGTGAGGCATTTTGAACTAACAAGTTTATTTTGTTGTTTGTTGTTGTCCTTTGCTTTAGGTACCATGACTTCCACTAATCTCGATGCCACATTTGATCGCATCAATGATGATATTGAAGAAATGAAATGACACATGGAAAGGCTACACCAATTGTTACCTAAACTTATTCCACAAAATCTAACTTTCCTTGTCCAAACACCTTTTGCCGAGAGCTTCCCAAAGGAAGAGGTGGGCTTCCCCAACCCACACCAAGGTAAAGAGGAGATTGAAACATCTTTGATACTTGATAGTGAACTTATAGAGAGTGAAGCACTTGCTAGTTCCAAATCTGTCAGTGAGATAGATCATGCTCTCTGTAGGTTTAATATTTTGTTTGAAGATGATATAAATACTCCTAATGAACCTAGTGGTGAAAATTATGGTATAGCTTGCCTTGAAGGCTATATCCGATATGCTAACCCACTATGGTATGACAACATTTCTCCTAAAGATGGAAACCTCTTCTTGGAAGATGATAGTACTCTTATGGGCAAGGAATGTGTAGTCTCGGAAATGAGTACTCTTAGTGTTCATGATGATCAATTTACTCTTAAATGTAGTTCACTACTTGAGCATGTGAATGAAGTGTTTAAAAATTTGCAAGTTAGTGATGGTGTCTATAGAATTGATCTTGATAATGTGCATGACTCTTTGAACATCTTGTGTGGTAAAAGCATTGCGATTAGTTTTGTTCATAGATATCATGTGTATGAAAATATTTTTGTGTGTGAATGTGGGAGTGACATTCTAGGGGAAGGAAGGGCTAGCCTTGGCTTAGGCCCTTGGCTAATTATTCCATTTGATCCCGGTACCATCTTAGGGTGGGAAAGGATGAATTTCGGCCTATTTTCCTTTTGTCTTGATGCTTGTCCGAACCACTTCTTTTGTAGCAATTGTACTAATCTTTTCATGATTAAAACAAAGGACCCGTGGCTATACTTCAAATTTGTCCCGCCTCGTCATGGCATGTTGATGTGTTATTTTTGCTAACTCTAACCCCTCATATCACGAGGATGTGTTCTTATTGTCTTCTCTTGATTTGCAAGGTACGGATTTGAGGTCGAATCCTTTTCAAAAAGGGGAGGATGATACGAGTACGGCCACGAGAATGGACGAGAACGAGTGCGTATTGAATCTGTCCAAGGAAGTGCAAAAGTAAAGTGTGAAAGAGGGCCTAAATGCACTAAAAATAACCCCTAAGTTACACTTGACGGGGACCTCACCCTTGAGGGGTATTGTGGTCATTTTGTATTCTATTTTGTAATACACTATATATAGAACCTCTTAGGGTTTTTAGTCTTAGATGTTTATTGATATTGAAAGTTGTAAGAAGAACATTTCTCTCTTGTGATAAAGGCCTATGGCCGAAACATTGTAACTAGGATTTCCAACTTGAGTGTGGAATCATTCGTGTTGGATTTATGCTTGGAATGTTGGGTGCTAGAGGAGGTTGAGGTCTCTCTTGTGCTCACCGAAGAGATAGGTATTTTTAGTGTGTAGTGTTTAGGGTCCAAGAGTGGAATAGGCTCTTGGGTTCTTAAGATTATACCTTCACTTTGTCTATCTATCTATCTATCTATCTATCTTTACGTACATTTCTTAGACTCTTTGTTGTTGTTATAGTAAAAACCGTGTGTTGTTGTTTCCATTGTGTTATTGTTCATCTTGTTCTTCATCTTGTTATCTTGATACTCTCTTTGTTAGTTTGTGGTGGTTGTTTTGGTGTCAAATACACCATTGTTATCTCGTATTATTGTTGTTGTAGTGAATCCGAGAGTGGTCTCCAAAAAGGTCCTCGGATCCTTAAGATTAGTGGACTGATTTGGAGTGTGTTTTCGTGCTTCCATTGTCTTTATCATATCATGATGCATGGCTGGTAAGGCACCTTCGATAGATCCTCCTTGTCTCATAACAAGTCATTGCTCTTGCGCTTGAAAAACACTTAAGAGCTCTGCAAGTGTGATCTTGGACAAGTCCTTAGTATTTTCTAAGGTTGTAATGGTAGCCTCAAATCTTTCAGGTACCGTTACTAGGATTTTCTCAATGATCCTTGAATCATTGAAAGTGGAACCCAACAATCTGATGCGATTAGCTAAATTAAGAAGTCTGTCAGAGTATTCCTTTATGGTTTCACTTTCTTTCATCCTTTGCAGCTTAAACTCATGTACCAGATTCATCACTTGCATCCCTCGAATCCTTTCATATCCTTCATACTCAGTCTTGAGATAATCCCATACCTCTTTCGCTGATTGCAGAGACATGATACGAGTAAGGATATTAGATGAAATTACAGTAAATAAGCATGTCATTGCCTTTGATTTCCTAGTATTCCTCTCCTTGTGAGTTTTAATCTGTGGCACCGTGGGATTGTCCGGCAAGGGAGCTATCTCATATTCATCTTTAACAGCTTCCCATAGATCCAAAGCTTGCAGATATATCCTCATTCTAACTACCCAGATTTGATAACTTGCTCCATCGAAAATTGGTGGTGCCATTGAAGAAAAATTTGCTTCTCCGTTCATGGTATCCACTGGATCAGATTGATGCAAACACTCATAAATCCTTTAAGATTAAAGCTCCGATACCAATTATTGGTTTAAAACCTTTAAAGGAAAATAACGCAGGAATTCAATAGTCAAAAGTTGGCTGCTGAAACAGAGATGAGAGTTTAAAGAAAAGAATATGCAGAGCAGTTGATTTTCTCTTGTAAAGCCGTTTATATTGATCATCAAATTAGCAACTTAAATAGTTTCTATTACAACTAAAAATAGGACAAAGAAACAACCTATTTCTAGCAAAATTAAAATAACTAATTAGTTTCCTACCAAAGATAGCACTCCTAATTTAACTAGGATTGTACGTAAAAAAACTGCCGAAGAAAAAAGAAAAAACAGCTGCATTCTTAAAAGCAACTTTCAACAGCGGACCACTGGATTCTCCAAGCTCCTCAATATTAGCCTGCAAGAGTCCACAATATCTTTATAAGGGGAGAAAGGTTGATGATGAAAATGAATTACTTTCATCAAATCAATTTCTATCTCAATTGGGTGGAGGTTATAAGTATTGACTATTTGTAAACCTTTGCATAAGACCTTTAATTCAGCCATAACATGACAGTAGGCATTGCTCGCTGTTTTGAAAGAACCCAACAATCCATTGGCTTTTAGAATCATGAATCACTCCACCAATACCACAATGCGCGCAAAGGCGTTAGAAAAGGAGCCATCAATATTTACTTTAAAGGAGCCCGCTTTTGGCGGAAACCATTTGATATTAATGTTGACGTTACTTAGCTGGTCTCTAGGCATGCGAGAATGAGTAATGTATGTTGGGTTCAAAGTATAGATAAAGTGTGAATGAAAAATGGAGGAAACTAAGTGGAAGGAAAAATAGAGAAGAAAAAACTAAAATGGAAAGTCTACTATTTCTCCCACATTGGTGGGAGAATGTGACTTTCAAGTGTTTATATTAAGAAACACTTATTCCACTTGGTAAGTGAGGAAAGAAATAACAGATGCCTCTCGCCGTCGTTGTCGTTGATCGCTCGACTCGAATTCGGATTTAGAAAATGATCGATCGATTAATTTGAAGAAAAACTAGTTAGTTATTTTAATTTTGGTAGAAGTAGGTTGTTTCTTTGTCCTATTTTTAGTTGTAATAGCAACTATTTAAGTTGCTAATTGATGATCAATAACAAATGACTTTACAAGAAAAAAAATCAACTGCTTTGCATATTCTCTTCTTTAAACTCCCATCTCTGTTTCTGCGGCCAGCTTTTCAATTAAATTCCTGCGTTGTTTCCCTTTAACGGTTTTAAACCAACAATTGGTATCAAAGCTTTAATATTAAGAGACCTGTGAGAGTTTGCATCAATCTGATCCAGTAGATTTCATGAACGGAGAAGCAAATTTTTCTTCAATGGCACCACCAACTTTCAATGGAGAAAGTTATCAAATCTGGGCAGTTAGAATGCAGATATATCTGCAAGCTTTGGATCTATGGGAAGCTGTTGAAGCTGAATATGAGATAGCTCCCTTTCCGTACAATCCCACGGTGGCTCATATTAGAACTCACAAGGAGAAGAATACTTGGAAATCAAAGGCAATGGCATGCTTATTTACTGCAGTTTCATCTAACATCCTTACTCGTATCATGTCTCTGCAATCAGCGAAAGAGGTACGGAATTATCTCAAGACTGAGTATGAAGGAGATGATAGGATTCGAGGGATGGAAGTGTTGAATCTGGTACGTGAGTTTGAGCTGCAAAGGATGAAAGAAAGTGAAATCATAAAGGAGTACTCTGATAGACTTCTTAATTTAGTAAATCGAATCAGATTGTTGGGTTCCACTTTCAATGATTCAAGGATCATTGAAAAAATCCTAGTAACGGCACCTGAAAGATTTGAGCCTACCATAACAACCTTAGAAAATACTAAGGACTTGTCTAAGATCACACTTGCAGAGCTCTTAAGTGTTTTTCAGGCGCAAGAGCAACGATGTGTTATGAAACAAGGAGAAGCTGTTGAAGGTGCCTTACCAACCAAGCATCACGATGATGGACGTTCTAAGAAGAAGAATAAGAAGTACCAACCAACTGATAGAGAAGGTGCAACGCAAAGCAACAAAAACAAAACAGGTGGTTTCAAAAGAAACTACCCTCCTTGTAAGCATTGTGGCAAGCTCGGGCATGCACCTTTCAAGTATTGGAAGAGGCCTGATACTAAGTGCACTAAGTGCAATAAAATTGGGCATGAAGCGATCGTCTGCAAGAACAAAACTCAGTAGCAAGATGCAGAGGCTCGAGTTATTAATGAGCAGGAAGAAGATAAACTCTTTGTCGGATCATGTTTTACAAGTAGTGTCTCAAGAGAGTCGTGGTTGATCGATAGTGGATGCACAAATCATATGACTTGCGATAAAAATCTTTTTAAAGATTTGAGGCCTACTCAAGTTACAAAAGTTAGAATTGGCCATGGTGGTTATATTCCAGCAAAAGGAATGGGGACTGATAACGCTCAATCTACAGCTCTCATAAGAGTGTAAAGCGGTCGTTGTCAAATATATAACCCAACTGGGTTGGGTATCGATCCCACAGGGAATAGCCGGTCAATGAGTAAGCAAAGATTACTAGACTTTTGGAGCAAGTCTCGTAAAAAGGGGGGATTTTAACGTGCAAGTAATGTAAACAAAGTAATAAAAACAGCAAATAAAGGAGTAAAAACGGTTTGCTTGGTTGGTTTTTGATCAATGAGAATTGAGAAGTTGGGGTTATGTCCACCTTATGAGTTGTACGTCTCTATTGGCTATGGGTTGTGCGGAATTCAGACATGCATGTGCTTATAGAGAATTGTATTCGATGGTAAATCCAGGCGTCTTTCGACCTTAACCAGGACTATTTCACTTTAACTCTTTCGAGCTTAAAGCGTATCTAACAGTACGAATTCTCCAAGAGGTTAATCCAGTTACGACACTAACTTTTTAACAGGGGTTGGTTCCCTATTACCTTGACATTATCTCTTTTCCAGACATATAACTTTTCTTTCGAACAAGTTAATGCTATACTGGCGTATTCTATGCGTTTGCAACCACAAAGAATTTAGATTAAGATGAAGAGAATAATGATATAAGCAGCATACGTGTCACGACTTCACAAACTCATAGCAATAGATAGTATCTCATATGGCTTCCATAACCCCAACAGAGAAGTTTAGTTACCCATGAGTGCGAAGGAAATCACAATAGACATTATTAATATACCACAATAAAAATCTCGTGTAGTAAGGTGTGGTGTGGCGTTTTAGGCGTGAACTCCCTTGCAGAGTAACGTTTCTCTTGTTGTGGAAATTAAGAATTGAATAGATGAATAAAAAGTAGAATTAAAAGTAGAAGAATTGTTTTCAAAGTTAAAAGTAATGGAAGAATGATAAAAATCTCTAGCAGAATAGGGTATTTATAATACTCCTATCCTATTCCTACTAAGCTACTGCATTACTTAACCCAATCCTACTGGGTTACTGCCTCATTATCCTACTCCTAATAAGTTACTGCATTATTATCCTAATCCTAATAAGTTACTGCTAGTCCCCAAAGTCTTTAGAATTGCTGTTTTTGCCCGGGACAGATTTTCCATGCGTCACTTTTGGTCCTTGGCGTCCAAGATTTGCTTTCCTCCTTTCGTGAAGCTTTCTTTGGCGTCAATTTATCCATAAAATGCTGAATTCTGCATCATTTATACCTGAAAACTTGCTAATCATGTTCGTTAGCTCACTTACAGGAAAAAGGACTAAAAGTGCATGAAATATATAATTTGTCCTCAAAACTTAGCTGAAATATAGGAAAAATATAGCACTATAGGCGTGTAAATTCGCCTATCATCAGGGACCATTACAATTGAAACACAATCGGGCACTAAAACAATTTCCGATGTTCTTTATGTACCTGATTTGGACCAGAACTTGTTAAGTGTTGGTCAGTTATTAGAAAAAGGTTTCAAATTGTATTTCGAAGATAAACATTGCTTGATCAAGGAAGCAATTGGACAAGACCGATTTAAAGTCAAAATGAGAGGTAAAAGTTTCTTATTAAATCCATTGGAAAAAGAGCAGATGGTTTATTCAGCAAAAGAAAACATTGTTGAGTTATGGCATAGGAGACTTGGGCACTATCATTATCAAGAGCTTGTCAAAATGCAAAAATTGAATATGGTAGAAAACTTACCCGATTTGGATTTTAAAGCTACTGAATGTCATGCCTGCCAATTCGGTAAGCCACACAGAAAGCCTTTTCCAGAATCAACTTGGAGAGCTTCACAAAAGCTGCAACTAATTCACACTGATGTAGCCGGACCTCAAAGAACTCCATCACTAAAAGGTAGCATCTATTACGTTCTCTTCATTAATGATTTTACAAGAATGTGTTGGATTTTTTTCTTGAAATTCAAGTCAGAAGTTACTGGTGTATTCTGGAAATTCAAGAAAATGGTGGAAAATCAAAGTGGTTGTACGATTCAAGTTTTGAGGTCTGATAATGGAAAGGAATATACCTCAATGGAATTTGATTCATTCTATGAGGAGGCCGGCATTGTGCATCAACTTACAACTCTATACACACCAGAACAAAATGGTGTCAGTGAAAGAAAAAATAGATGGATAATGGAGATGGTCAGGTGTATGTTACATGAGATGGAGTTGCCTAAAAAATTCTGGGTAGAGGCAGCAAATACTGCAGTCTTTGTGCAAAATCGACTTCCAACGAAGGCTTTGGAAGATAAAACACCATTTGAAGCTTGGTATGGGTTTAAACCTTCACTAAGTTTTCTTAAAGTGTTTGGTTGTGTGTGTTTTGTTCACATTCCACAGGTTAAACACGACAAACTTGACAAAAAGGCAATTCCTGGCATCTTTATAGGTTACAGTAATGTTTCCAAAGCATATAAGGTCTATCAAACTCAAACGAAGAAAATTGTTGTAACTAGAGATGTTCACTTTATTGAAGACCAATATTGGAATTGGGAGAAGCCTGAAAATATCCAACAGTCATCACTCGTTTAGATCTAAAAAATCTAGTAGATTAACCTCCTGTTAGGGGCATGAGGTTGATCTCTGATATCTATCAGAGATGCAATACTGTCATTTGTGAGCCCGCAAGTTATGAGGAAGAAGAATGTAATGAAAAATGGGTGGCTGCAATGAAATAGGAGATGATGATGATCGAGAAAAATCAAACATGGGAGCTTGTTGAGAAACCTCCTGACAGAAAGATCATTGGTGTTAAATGGGTCTTTAGAACAAAGTTGAATGCAGATGGTTCTATCAACAAACACAAAGCGAGGCTTGTGGTGAAGGGCTACCTCTGAGATCTTCGGAGTCGACTACTCTGAAACTTTCGCACCAGTTGCTCGCCTTGACACAATCAGATTGCTACTAGCCATTACAGCGGAAAAGAATTAGAAACTTTATCAACTAGATGTTAAGTCAGCCTTTCTCAATGGTCTTCTCCAGGAAGAGATTTATGTTGAGCAATCAGATGGTTTAATTTTGTTGTCAACGGACAAAAAATAAGGTTTATTTGCTAAAGAAAACTCTCTATGGTTTAAGGCAAGCACCAAGAGCCTGGTATAGCAGGATAGATGATCATTTGTTAGGTTTGGGTTTCAAAAAAAACTTATCGGAATCCACTCTTTATGTAAAACATAAAGATAATGATATTCTTATTGTGTCTCTTTATGTTGATGATCTTCTGTCAGGAAATAATTTAAAGTTGATTGAAGAGTTTAAAGAAGAAATGATGCAAGTTTTTGAAATGACAGATCTTGGTCTTATGTCCTATTTTCTTGGGATGGAGATCAAGCAAAGAAAAAGTGAAGTGTTCATTTGCCAAAAGAAATACGCAAAGGAAATTCTGAAGAAATTTCAAATGGAGGATTGCAGGCCGATGATCATACCAATGAATCAAAAAGAGAAATTTTGTAAAGAAGATGGAGCCGATAAAGTTGATGAAGGGTATTACAGAAACTTGATCGGATGCTTAACGTATTTCACTGCGACAAGGCCGGATATTCTATTTGGTGTAAGTCTCTTATCCCGTTTTATGCATTGTGCAAGTGAGATACATTTAAGAGCAGTAAAAAGAATATTAAGATATATCAAAGGGACGGTTGACTATGGTGTAAAGTTTGAGAAGTCTCAAAGCTTCAAGTTGCTTGGTTTCTCGGATAGTGATTGGGCTAGATCCGTTGATGATATGAGAAGTACCTCTGGATATTGTTTCAGCCTAGGTTCAGGAATCTTTTCATGGTCATCTAAGAAGCAGGAAGTTGTTGCACAATCTCCTGCAGAGGCTGAATTCATAGCAGCAACGACAGCAGTAAACCAAGCCCTATGGCTCAGAAAGATTATGTATGATTTACATATGGAACAGAATGACGGTATTGAGATTTTAGTCGACAACGAAGCCGCTATTGCGATCTCAAACAATCCGGTGTTTCATAGGAAGACCAAACATTTCAACATCAAGCTCTATTTCTTGAGAGAAGTGCAACAAAAGGGAGAAGTGACTCTAATCTACTGCAAGTCTGAAAACCAGCTAGCAGACCTGTTCACTAAACCACTTCCAGTCAGCAATTTCGAGCTTCTAAGGCAAAAAATTGGTGTTTGCATTTCATAAAGCAAGGAGGAGTGTTGAAAGTTGCTTTAAGAATGCAACTGTTTTTTCTATTTTCTGCAACAGTTTTTTTTAAGTACAATCCTAGTTAAATTAGGAGTCCTATCTTTGGTAGGAAACTAATTAGTTATTTTAATTTTGGTAGAAGTATGTTGTTTCTTTGTCATATTTTTAGTTGTAATAGCAACTATTTAAGTTGCTAATTGATGATCAATAACAAACGACTTTACAAGGAAAAAAAATCATCTGCTTTGCGTATTCTCTTCATTAAACCCCATCTCTGTTTCTGCGGCCAGCTTTTCAATTGAATTCCTGCGTTTTTCCCTTTAACGGTTTTAAACCAACACACAGTAACTTTACCTTTCCATGTTCATTCTCACTACTTGATTATTTTTAAAAGTTTTAAGTTATAGTCACTGACAGCATAAAAGATATTAACCTTTGTTAGACCACTTATATGGTTATTAATTTTAGGTAATTGACTTGGTATAATTGGTTAAACTGTATGAATCGTCCCAAAAAATTGTTGCATTGTCAATGTAAATAGCTGAAATGCTATGTTTTTTTAGTAGAAGAAAGAGGCTGGTATGCTGACATTATATTTTAAACTAGGTTCAGAATCAGAAATTTGATTATATTCCTATGAAAGCATGACCATATCCACTGTCCAAATAAATAATACTTAGTATAGTTTCTTTCTTACTTCATCTACCGATAAAGTACTTAAAGATATCTTTTGACTAAGGAGGACCCTGATATTACTCTTGTATCATTGTATGGCTTGGAATTCAAGTGAGAATTCATATATCAGAAGGGAGAATAATCCAGGTTGCAGAAATAATAAACTTACAACGGAGATGCTTGAATAGACTACCATTCTGTTGGTACTAGTAAACTGTTAGCTTCTCTTGCTTGGAGCTACAGAAGGCAACTAGGGGAAACACATGAGAATGCTGCATTCTATGTATTGTCTGCATCCTTTTCTTGAAATCTTTTGAAATACTCCAACCTCTGATCCTCTTTACTACTAATGTTAATCCATCAACATTGACCTTGCAAACACTTCCATGTTTTCCTTTCCCAATCAATTCAGCTGGAGCTCGACAAATCCTCGAATCTCAATTTATTAGCCAGAGGACTTAAAAGGATTTCAAATGATGCTGAAACCATGGAGTTTTTGGGAGATGATATTGAATATTCTGACCCGTTTCCAGGAGCCTTTGATCCACCAGCAGAGCTAATAGTCTTGTTCTGATCCTTTAGAGTACTCTTGCTATTTTTCTCCTTATGCACTTAAAAAGCTTCCATACAAGTATCAGTATGTTAATCAGTCCAAGAATAGATAGCCAAGATGGATAAAGAATGAGACTTTTATTTTCTTATCAACTGGATGAGGAGGTGGCGATGGCGCAGGTGGACATGTGCTTGACGGTGGCACTCCACATAATCTTGGATTACCTAGAAAAATTCTGGAACTAAAGTGGCAGATTGAGGAAGCTTGGGAATTCTTTTTGGAGATGAAGAAGAGGAATTGTTATATTGATGTTGTGACTTACACTTCTATAGTTCACGGGCTGGTGTTGCAGGTGAAGTTGAGAAGGCTCAAAAGTTGTTCAATGAGATGGTGTTGCAACTTATAATGCTCTGAATCAAGTTATGCGTAAGAAAGATAGCGCGGAAAATGCTATTTTAGTGTTCAATGAGATGTTGAAGAAAGGTCCGAATGCCACAACTTATAATGTCATTATAGTGGGATTGTGTCATGTCGAAAAAATGGACAACACTAAGGAGTATATGGATAAGATGAAAGAGGATGGGTGTGAACCAAATGTTCAGATTTATAATGTTGTCATGCGATTACCGATACTATTGTGATGAAGGGGAATGTTGAAAGTTGCTTTAAGAATGCAACTTTTTTTTTTTTTCTCCAACAGTTTTTTTACGTACAATCCTATTAAATTAAGAGTCCTACTTTGGTAGGAAACTAATTAGTTATTTTAATTTTGGTAGAAATAGGTTGTTTCTTTGTCCTATTTTTAGTTGTAATAACAACTATTTAAGTTGCTAAGTTGATGATCAATTAGACGTGGCTTTCACAAGAAAATAATCAACCTCTCTGTATATTCTCTTCTTCAAACTCCATCTCTGTTTTAGCGGCCAACTTTTGAATTAAATTCCTGCGTTGTTTCCCTTAAAAGGTTTTCAAACAACAATTGGTATCAGAGCTTTAATCTAAAGGGACATGTGAGTGTGTGCATCAATCTGATCTAGTGGATACCATGAACGGAGAAGCAATTTTTTCTTCAATGGCACCACCAACTTTCGATGGAGAAAGTTATCAAATCCGAGCAGTTAGAATGTGGATATATCTGCAAGCATTGGATCTCTGGGAAGCTGTTGAAGATGAATACGAGATAGCTCCCTTGCCGGACAATCCCATGGTGGAGCAGATTAAAACTCACAAGGAGAGAAAAACGAGGAAATCAAAGGCAATGGCATGCTTATTTACTGTAGTTTCATCTAATATATTGACTCGTATCATGTCTCTGCAATCAACGATAGAGGTATGGGATTATCTCAAGACTGAGTATGAAGGAAATGAAAGGATTCGAGGGATGCAAGTGATGAATTTGGTACGTGAGTTTGAGTTGCAAAGGATGAAAGAAAGTGAAACCATAAAGGAGTACTCTGACAGACTTCTTAATTTAGCAAATCGCATCATATTATTGGGTTCCACTTTCAATGATTCAAGGATCGTTGAAAAAATCCTAGTAACGGTACCTGAAATATTTGAGGCTACCATAACAACCTTAGAAAATACTAAGGACTTGTCCAAGATCACACTTGCAGAGCTCTTAAGTGTTTTTCAAGCGCAAGAGCAACGACGTGTTATGAGGCAAGGAGGAGCTGTCGAAGGTGCCTTACCAGCCAAGCATCACGATGATGGACATTCTAAGAAGAAGAAGAAGAATAAGAAGTACCAACCAATTGATGAAGAAGGTGCAGCGCACAACAACAAAAACAAAACAGGTGGTTTCAAAGGAAACTACCCTCATTGTAAGCATTGTGGCAAGCTCGGACATGCACCTTTCAAGTGTTGGGAGAGGCCTGATGCTAAGTGCACTAAGTGCAATCATCTTGGGCATGAAGCGATCATCTGCAAGAATAAAACTCAGCAGCAAGATGCAGAGGCTCAAGTTGTTGATGAACAGGAAGAAGATCAACTATTTGCCGCATCATATTTAACAAGCAGTGTCTCAAGTGAGTCGTGGCTGATCGATAATGGAAGGGGCGGATCTATGTAGGTGGATTGGGGTGTCACGGCACCCTCACTTCTCGATTGAAACCCTGTATATTTATGTATATATTTGTATATATGTATCAGTTAACGTATAGTTATTATGCTTGGCACCCGCACTACAAAGCGAGTTGACGGTGCAAGTGGTTGAGACGATTGAGTTTTACCCAGTAGCGCAGGTTCGAACCTAGCTTAGGACTCTTTTTTAGCATTATACTTTCTGCTTTCTCATTAAAAAATCGAACTCAACTTAGGATTCTTTTTTCAATTGATTTTTTAGCATTATACTTTCTGCTTTCTCATTAACAAATAAAATGCAGTTATGTAGAGTAGAACCCTTGACCTCTTTTAATAAAAACCTTAATGACACCAACTAGGCAAGCCTTCATGCTCTACCAACTTTTGTTGATATGTATAATTATAGTTTACTTTGTGAATATTGACTCCACTATTCTAAAATATTATACGGAGTATATGTTATTGTTCAAAACAGGGTGACACCCAGAGCTTCCAAATCCTGAATTCGCCTCTGGATAGCGGATGCACAAATCATATGACTTGCGATAAAGATCTTTTTAAAGATTTGAGGCCTACTAAAGTTACAAAAGTTAGAATCGGCCATGGTGGTTATATTCCAGCAAAAGGAATGGGAACAATTACAATTGAAACACAATCGGGCACTAAAACAATTTCTGATGTTCTTTATGTACCCGATTTGGACCAAAACTTGTTAAATGTTGGTCAGTTATTAGAAAAAGGTTTCAAATTGTATTTCGAAGATAAATACTGCTTGATCAAGGAAGCATCTGGACAAGACCTATTTAAAGTCAAAATGAGAGGCCGAAGTTTCTCATTAAATCCATTGGAAGAAGAGCGTGGATTTCACCCGTTGTGTGTGGAGCCACCTCTACTAAAAGAAGACATTCCATCTGATGATGAAAGCTGGCTTTGTCCTGGTTGCAATTGCAAAGTTGACTGCATTGACTTTCTTAATGATCTTCAAGGAACAAACCTTTCCGCCACTGACAACTGGAAAAAAGTATATCCCAAGGAAGCTACTGCTGCTGCGTCCGGGGAGAAGCTAGATGATATTTCTAGACTTCCATCGGATGACTCAGAGAATGGACTGCCTGACATACCTTGTCCGAATGAAGTTTCTGCTAAGCATTTAGGTGAAGAAATTTCTTCGCTTGAGCATGATTTGGAAGATAGAAAACCCAATATAGTGCTGGCGAGAAATAATTCTGGTCTTGCTAGGGGCGGGGGATTGTGCCCTCTTAATGGATTCCAGAATATGACTCATTTGGAATCTGATTCTGAGTGTAAGTTTTACTAGGAAAGCAATATTTCAGTTCAGAGGAAACAAATGCCTGAAGCTGCTAATGGTGATAAATTATCAGAACTGGAATTGACCATTTGAGGCCAAGTATAGGTTTGCAGGTGCAAACGCCCAATATACAGAGCCAAAATCAATTTCTTTTGGCATCACAACAACAGCAGGCTCTTGCACAGGCTCAAGCACAATGACAATCAACAACAGATGTCACTCGTTGCAACAGGACTTCTAAGAAGCTTCTAAGCAAAGAATTGGTGTTTGCATTTCATAAAGCAAGGAGGAGTGTTGAAAGTTGCTTTAAGGATGCAACTTTTTTTTGCTCTTTTCTCCAGCAGTTTTTTTACGTACAATCTTAGTTAAATTAGGAGTCCTATCTTTGGTAGGAAACTAATTAGTTATTTTAATTTTGGTAGAAATAGGTTGTTTCTTTGTCCTATTTTAGTTGTAATAACAACTATTTAAGTTGCTAAGTTGATGATCAATTAGACGTGGCTTTTACAAGAAAATAATCAACCTCTCTGCATATTCTCTTCTTCAAACTTCATCTCTGTTTTAGCGGCCAGCTTTTGAATTGAATTCCTGCGTTATTTTTCCTTTAACTGTTTTAAAACAACAGGGAAATTGAGAAGGGCCTGAGAGTGTTCGAGAAGATGAGTACCGGGGATTGTTCACCTAATTTGGATACATACAATATCTTGATAAGTGCAATGTTTGTGAGGAAAAAACCAGATGATTTATTAGTGGCTGGGAAGTTATTGACAGAAATGGTTGACAGAGGATTTCTTCCTCAAAAATTACCTTCAACCGGGTCCTAAATGGTCTTCTGCTAACTGGTAATCAAGATTTCGCGAAGGATATTTTCAGGTTGGTAAGAAAATCTGTCCGCCTCTCCTGCCATTTTGAACTGTGAACTCAACAGTTTAGGTATGATATGAAATTAAGTGCCCTTTTGAAGCATAATGGAACAGCAAAGCTCTGAATCTGAGATGGATCGGTCACTTGCCGCAAAATTCAATTTTGGAGTTTGGTAAGATGTGGATAAGCATGATGAATGTGAAGAGTTTGAGATGAAAATGACTTAAAAAGCATGCCATTATCTTTATGCAGCAGCTCATGAGCACATTTGTCGCGTCTCGTGAAATTCAATCTTTGATGAACAGCTTTTCTAATGTTGTTTTTACTCCCAAAAAAGGGGTAACACTGTTCAATAAGCAATTTAATTCTGTCAAGCTTAATGTGTTCTCCTTTCAACTGCTTGAGCCCAAAGAAACTAGTGGATGAACATGGTAGCATTTTGAATTCCTCGCGTTTTCAGACTATTTTCTGTGATTTCAGTCTTTGATTGAAACAACCAGGAGCCATCACGCTAAGATAGAAATTCTTGTGCTCATCTTTTCATGATCATTAACTAACTTGCATTGATTTAAGTACGTAACTTTATAATAGTCAAAATTGTTGCTGATACAATTTAAAATTCATTTATAGTTTTATCTATTTGAAATTTCCATTTCTTTCTAATTTTCTTCAAGGTGTTGGATAAGCCAGTTCCGGGTCTTACTCTTACCTAAGGTTGGGGCCTGTATTGCCGCGGGAGATCTGCCTTTTAGTTTTAGTCTGTCATGTGGCTTGCTGTGCTTGGATCAGAGATTGGCAGTTCCCTTTTTCCATTTTCGTTACTTCCAACAACTAAAACATATCTAGCTTTAGGATGTATAATGAGTAGCAACTCATTAGAACGTTTGAATTGCCAATCTTTGGCATTTTTTGTGAAACACGGAATTCTCAGAAACTGGAACTTTGTATTTTGCCAGCCGAATAAATTTCCCTTGCACAATCTTAGATAGTATCGGATGACAACATTACAAATAAATTTGAACATTAGTATGACTATAGCATCAACATATATTTCATTAGACAAAAGAATCTAAACAACAATCTTTCAGAACAATATTATATCTTTTAGGACAGTATTATGTTTACGTAGAAGAACTAATTAATAGAAGTGGCGGTTGATGATCGACATCAAGCCACAAATCGTCAGGGATATCAACAGTTACATCATTCAATATTCCATTTATAGCTTCCCAGATGCCATTGCTTCCAATACCATCAACTCCATCTTCCTGCACGTCACTGATCTCTCCACATCCTCTCAAATCATATTCCCCGTGAACTAAAGCTGTTGTATTCTCAACTCCATCAATCTTTTCATCACATACCTCATTGATGATGGATTCCCATTGATCAGTCTCCTCCGTAACTTCTTGTGTAGTGCAGCAGGTAGAATCGGGTTCAAGCAACATACCTTGGATTGTTTCCAAAGCATCGTCTTCCTCCATATTGACCGCATCGTCATCATCATCATCCTTTTTCCCTCTTAGATGCTTCTTGATTCGGCATAGTGCATAATCTTGCTTGGGAATGTTGTTTGCCTTGAAGAAATCATCCCCACGAAGTACTCTCTCATCAGCCAATTAGTAGTAGCACTACTACTGGTTTTACTTCCTTTACTAGTGTATATATAATTTCTAATATACCCCACGACCGATCCGCCCTTACGATTCTTGATGGGAACAGCACTAGTTTGACCTCTCCAAGTCCCGTTCCCGCAAGTTGGAGCATGCTTCTGATCTTATTTCTTTGGCTTCTTCAATGGAGTGATGAAGTAACCTGATTTATCTTCTGATCCGAAAAATTGCCATGCCATGGGGTTGGTCTCCATAGATTTCTATAAAATTAATGGGATATCGCAAATGTTCGCCCTTCAAGAAACTATCAGAAAAATTGCCTTGGGGTTGGTCTCCATAGATTTCTATAAAATTAATGGGATATCGCAAATGTTCGCCCTTCAAGAAATTTTTTAGAATATTTATCTTTTTAGAATATTTATTAGTTCTGCCCTTCAAGAAACTTTTTAGAATATTTATCAGTTCTGCTTCAATGGAGTGAAACTGAATACAGACAGTCGACGACATGGTGTAGAATATATTTTTAGAATTAATTTTTTACTGAGTGCAGAAAAATTAATGCAAGAATGAGAGAGAAGTAGAAATTTGAGAGAAAACTGAGTAATGCTGAGGGTATATATAGATGTTAGCTTGTGTTGTCAAGAAGTTTGCATAAAATTATGCCAAGTGTCATATTGATAATTAGCCACTTGTATTTTGGCAATAAAAATCTATTTTCTTGACAATCAAATTTATTTTACTGGTTAATTATTTATTTTATATATAGATTTTTAAATTTTCATATCTATTTTCATATTGTGGTAAAAAATATCGAATGAACACTATTATTTATTTTTATTCTATTATTTCATATTTTCATATTGTGATTAAAATAATTATAATTGAGTCCTATGAATGAACACTATTATAATTATTTATATATTTCAACTCTCTCTGTATATGATAAAGCAAAATGTTTGATGAATACTTTTGTTTATTTTTATTCTATTATTTCATATTGTGATAAAAAAAAAAATTAGAATTGACTCCTATTAATGAACACTATTATAATTATTTATATATTTCACATTGTGGCAAAAAATAATTAAGTTTGACTTCTATTTAATTCGTATATAGATTATTTCATAGATATGCAAAAATTTTAAAAAATTGGACATAAAAATTTCGTCAATTACTCCTAATTCCACTATCATTAGGAGTAATTCCACAATTTGTATTCTAAATATATATTCCAATCAAGTTATAGGAGAAATTCCACAATCTGTATTCCAATTTTCAATTATATATTCCAATCAATCAAGTGATTTAAGAAGATCATCCGTCAATTACTCCTAATTCCACTATCGTTGGGAGTAATTCCACAATCTGTATTTCAATTTTCAAATATATATTCCAATCAAACGATACTCCTAATTCCACAATTTGTATTCCAATTTTCAAATAGATATTCCAATTAATCAAGTGATTTAAGAAGACCACACAAATGGTAGATGGATATGGTAAGTGAATTGTAGATTTCCTTACTCCCATGGATGAAAAGTAATGACTATGGTAAGTGAATCGTATATATATTAAA